>LNAC01000118.1:3985920-4035920 GCA_002007465.1 Ailurus styani
TCCCTCCCTTCCCCCTCCCCCTCCTCCCTCTCTTCTTCCTTCTTTCCTTCTTTCCCCCCTCTTTTTTCCCCATGTGTTCTCTTCTTAACAAACATTTGTGGAGGGCCACTGTAAAAAAATGAACAATTTCTTGTGCTGTGGGTACAGGAAAGACAAATCAGACAGTTGTCTAAATATCTAAAATGAGTGTCTAAGGTAAATGAGACCGTTAGGTGAAGCACGTAAATACCTAATTATCACTCAAGGCAGAAATACGTGGGAAGAGGGTTGCGCCAACTCTTTACTTTTGGTCTCAGCTTCCGCGCCCCCCACTGTGCCGTGCTGGGACCCCCGGACCCGTTTTTTGCATTGCTGCTTTCTCTCCATTAGACCCTGCAACAGGGGGTGCAGGGGAGCGGGCAGGGGAGCGGGGGAGCTTCAAGACACCAGGAGGGAGAGGGCTGCCCCCTCCCTTCCCCCCACTTTCCATGACCTCAGCTTTGTCCAGGGTCCCTCTGCTCCCAGATTGCGGCAGCTGCGGGGGGGCGGGAAGGGGGTGCAAGCTCTCCCAGAGCCAGGCCAGCGAGGTCCCTGGAGGCCTCCGAGGCCTGAGTTCTGCTCGGTGGGGCTCCTGAAGTTTTGGGGTTTCCATTCTTCTGTGGGGGCAGCTGCCGCCTACGGGCCGCCTGCCCCTGAGGAGCCTCCCTGTTCTCCTTGTGTTGTGCCTCCTCAACCAACTGATCGGCCCCTCTGTCCACTGTCCGCATTCTCAAGCCCCTCTGCGCAGACTCGCTGGCTTAAACCACAGAAGCTTATTGTCACCCGTCCTGGGGGTTAGAAGCCCAAGGTGGAGGTGGTGGCAGGGCTGGTTCCTGCAGAGATGGAGGGAGAAGCTGCCCCATGTCTCTCTCCTACCTTCCAGAACGTTCTGGCAATCCCTGCCCTTCCTTGGCTTGTGGACGCATCACCCCAGGTTCTACCTCCGTTTTCACAGGACCTTCTCCCCAGGAGCTTGTCTGTGTCCAAATTTCCCTCTTCTGCACACAGACACAGGTAGAGTGGGTTGAGGCCCACCTACTCTGGTACCATTCACTCAGCAATCGCATCTGCGACAACCCTGTTTCCACCTCGGGTCCCGTTCTGAGGCTACCGGGTTAGGACTTCGGTGTGTGGATCTTGGGGAGGACACAGGTCAACCCATAATGGTGCTTGATCAAAGGTTCTTTATCTTGACCTTTCTGTCCAAATATCTGTGTAGTTCCCGCCCGTGCACTGGGCCAGGACTGAGGCAAGTGGAACAAATTTTAGGGATCAGCTGAAGAAAAGGCCCAGCAGCCTGTCACTTGAACCAGACCTTGAAAGGTGGTTTGGAGTGGGAGAGGTCAAGAGAGTGAGCAAAGGCCTTCCCCACGCTGGCAGGACAGGGCTCTGGAAGCACCCCCAGGAGGTAGGTGGTCCCCGGGGAAGCCGGAGGACACGGAGGCCTGATCAGAGTGGCTCGCAGCCGGGAGCGGGCACTGTGGGCTTTGCTCTCGGGGCAAGTTGATGCTCCAGGTCTCCGTGCAGGGGCAGCGCGGATCTGGGTGTCCGTGGAATGTCAACAGAAGGGTCCGGGCCAGAACTGCAGGAGGACGTCACGGAGGAGGAGGGGACTGTGCATGCCCGCCGAGGTCCTGGTGGGAGGGAGGGGGAGGGGAGAGCGGGCCATCTGCTGTGCCCTGGCCGCTCTGGCCTTCGGGGTACCAGCGGAGCCCTGCTTGCGGGAGCAAGGAAGAGGCCAGCCTCCTGCCACCCTGCTGTCCCCGGGGACTCTGCTCAGGGGCACCTGGGGCAGGTAAGAGGGGCCCCATCGGGGACTCGGGGCCCTGTCTCCTTGTGCACTGGATAGAAAGCTCTGCTTCCCTCATGGACGTCTTGTGCTTACAGCTAAGATTTTGTTTGAGCAAAGGGTCTTGTCCTTCACTCTGACCCCGAAGAATCATAGATGCGCGTGACTGTCAGGGTTTGGATTCTGTTATCTTCAGTGGTCTGATGAGGCATAAACCCCCAATCGTGAAACGTGGCCTACGTTCTCCGCTCAGATTCAGTGGGTTTTCTAGCCCTGTCCGGAACATACAGCCATGTCTCCATGACAGAATGTGTGAGTGTTTGCTTGATTCTTGGTGATGGATTAAACGTTCAATTAAACAGAAACCTGGGATGACGAGAATGTAGGGAAAGGGTGCTTTCGCATAAAGGTGCTTGTCATTATTATTAATACGGACTAAACCAAGACACTTGCAAGCCTTCCTTTGGCCTCGACTCGTTTAGGCCGTAACGCAAATGCTGAGGCAATGGTTCCATCTTGAGAGAAGACAAGCCCAGTGTCACAAAGCAGAAAAACCACGCTGCGTCCTACTAGGAGCCTCCTGACTGGCGTGTGGAGAAGGACTAGTTCGTCATCACGGGGAAAAATGATGCTTCTGTGTGGCCGGTTTTCTGGCAAACTCCATACTCATGAGCTATGCCAACCGTGCCAGGGATTATCACCTGCCTCACAGCAAATTCAGGGCCAGCCGGGACGGTCTATCCAGGCCCCATGGCATCTTCCATTAGGAGTGAACTTCATCATGCTCCCACCCGTTAACTTGGTTTCCTGTGTTCGAAGAAAGGGGGCAAATAGGCTTCAGCCCAGCCCCCGCAGCAGCTGGCGAGGGCGAAGGTCCCCGAGGTCTGCTGCCTGACTTCCTCGTATCTCTGTGTAACCGGGTTTAAAAGAAGTTCCGTGAAAACCCCAGGTAGATGCTCGTTCCCTCAGGAAGGGTCCGTCTTCTCAGAAGAGATGTGATTTTGCCACGCGGTGTGTCTGTGTCAACCCACCTGTCCCTGCCCTGGGGAGCTCGGCGCCACACACAGACGAAAGCCTCTGCTCGCCGCCTCTCATCCTGCCCTGCGCTGGGATATGGCATGGCCGTAACATCGATTTGTTGCAAGGACTTGATGGTGGTGGGTTGTCTGTAATTCATCCTGGAATTAACTGTTCTCCTTTCTCATCAAGCCAACCATTCGAGAAGCCACCTCCTCAAAACGTGCTGCCTCCCACCTGAGATACTAATTGGTGAAAGTGTCCCAAAGCTTTATGAGAAGAAATGGGGATCTCCTGCCTTCCCATGCCTCCCTCCCTGCCCTCCAGTGTCAATCTGTCCACCTCCGAGCGTAGTTTCTCCTCCTCCTCCCCCACCATTCTCCGGGACAGGAAGATGGTTTTAATCCCTCCTTTTCAGCGCTGCCCACACCCGTGGACTGGGACCCGTATTTCGGGAAAGCCTCTCAGATCCAGTCTCATCACTCTCAAGTGCAGGGTCTTTCGTAGCTGGTCTGGATGGTCACACACTCTGTGTCATTTGCGTCCCTCATTCTTTTATTGCAGGATGCACGGAGTTGTTCCACCTACTGGGACCCGCCTTCTCCCCTGCCCGGATGTCCTCTGCTCCCCCGAGTCTGCAGAGGTCCATGTCCATAGCACGTCACTTGGGAGCCTTCGTGGTTGAGATGCTCCCGCTCAGCCTGGACAGGGTGCAGCAGCTCTGGTCTCTTCCCCGCATCTCCTAGAAAGGCCCACGTGAATGCAGCCTGCAGTGCCCTTGGAAGAGGGAGACTGAGCTACGTGAAATGTTGGATTTGGCCTTCGTCTGGCTTCATCATTTACTCCTCCCACTGCTTCTACGGTTTAACCCACAGTCGGAGCCCAGAACTGTCTCTTCCTTCCCAAGCCCATCTTTCATTCCTTGTCTTCAAAATCCAGCTGGAAAACCCATATATTAACCTAGAATTCTAAAACTTTGGAATCCTTTGGAAAATGTCTTAAAATGCATGGACCTTGCCTAGAAATCTTTTGATTCATTAAGTATGGGGCTGGGTCCAATTGATGAATTTGAAGTAAGCACAGAGGTAACTGGGACTTAGTTGGTCGGAAAAAAAACCACAACATTTCATAGAAAGGAGTCCTAGATGTAGACCTAGTTTGACCCTTCAAACCCAACAAACTTCACTGCGTTCTCCTGAAGACCCCAAATCTGACTCGCTCTGATGCCCCCCCTTCACTGATACCGCCCCTGTTCAAGGATCCCCTCTTCTCTGTTCACTCCGCTTACCTGCTGACCTCCCTGCCCTCGTGGGCTCGCCCCAGGGTAGGCATCCTCCCTGGAAAAGCTCCTTCACACCCCGGCTTTTTCCTGTGGGACCCCCACATCTGTGTCTCATCCAAAGCTCAGCCATGAGTTACACACCCACATACTCATCTGCATGTGACCCTTCTCCAACGGACAAGCTGTAGATACGCCATGTGGCTTTTGTGCCCCTGTGACCCTGGGAAGCAGCCAGACCCCCGCCAGCCGGCCCCTGCCTCCGCCCGCTGTGCACCATCACTTCTGTCTTGTTCCACATCCATTGGCCCGGGGATGGTGTGCTGACCACGCTTGATGCTCCTGGCACCAGTCCTGGCGCAGGTCCAGGCCGCTACACTAGATGAGGAACGGGAAGGGGATGGGTTCCTGTCCTCAGGGAAGGCTCAGCGGCATGTGACTTTGCAGAGGTGCCTCCGCCCCCTCCTCCTCCCCCGGCACCGCTAGTGAGGGCTCCGTACACCCCCGTGCATGTGGACACTCTCAGAGTCTGGCTCCTGGATTCCATTTTCTCCAGGATCCGGGCTGGACAAGGAATTATATGGGGACCATACCCACTGGCACTCTTCTCCGTCAGCAGCATCGGCTGACTGGATTGGGGTCACGCTTCCTAAAAGATCTCCCGCCTTCAGTCTGGTTGCATTTCAATGTGTCTCCCATTCTGCTGCCAGGGACCTTGTGCCATCACACTCTGACCTACCAGTTGTCATTGGCTGCTGGTGACGCCGGTGGCCCCACTGCCTACAGGCCTGCAAGGCGGCAGGTTGTGAGGCTCCTGTTCTCCTTTCCAACCCAGCCTCAGCCTCCATCAGGAAGCCGTGATTCTCCAGACGCCTTGTCCTTCTGGAAGCTTCTGACGCACAGGCAACCCAGGGCCCTGTTTTCACACCGTGCTTTCTTACTATGATGCATCTTAATGGATTTTTTAATTTTATTGGTAGCAGTAACATGCATAATTTTGTCATTAAAAATCTCAAATAGTGGGGCACATGGGTGGCTCAGTGGGTTAAAGCCTCTGCCTTCGGCTCGGGTCATAATCTCAGGGTCCTGAGATCGAGTCCCGCATCAGGCTCCCTGCTCAGCGGGGAGTCTGCTTCCTCCTTTCTCTCTGTCTGCCTGCCTCTCTGCCTACTTGTAATCTCTCTCTCTGTGTCAAATAAATAAATAAATTCTTAAAAAAAAATTCCAAATAGAACTAGGATATCCCTGATCAAAACCGTCTCATATGTGAGTCTGTCGAGTCCTTACTCCATTCCAGCGGTAACCCTGATGCCGTTCACGTGCTTCACTTTTCCGACCCTCTTCTACATGCTGACACGTGTAGCCGTGTGCACTCACCATACGGGTGCACACACGCATACGCGAGTGTGCGTGGCTTTGTGGATGTTTGCACAGGTGGCCCCCCGGCAGATTGCCTGCAACTCAATTTTCCCTAATGCCCCTTGGCCTCCGTTTTCATGCCAGCACACAGAGATCCTCGCTGTGTTTTAAAAACTGTTGCTTAGAATCCCAGAGCTTGAATGTGCTCTATTTTATTTAATTATCTTTCAATTAAAGGGCATTTCAGTGCTTTCTAATTAGTCCTGAGTCTGTGTGGTGCTGCGGGAGAGGGCTTGGCCATGCCTCTCTCCCCCGCGTGAGGCTTTCTCCAGGGTAGGGGTGCGGGCACATCTGTCCCTTATGTCTTCGGCTGGGGATGGGTGTCCGTGTCTCCTCCCGCCAAGAACCAGTGGGGGAGTGTCCCCCTGGTGGGGGAGGGGGCTCCTTGTGTGGAAGCCACTGGCGCGGGGGGAGGGGCCTCAGCCACACCCTGTGCTGGGCTTCTTTACCTCTGCTGAGCTCCGTCCCCCTCATGGGGCAGGCCAGGCAGAAGAATGAAGGCACCGCTGGGCAGCCGCCCTTTGCACGGGAAGAAGGGCGGGCAGGCAGGGCGCCCTTGCAGGCAGGGGTGAGTCTGAGCCTCACGGGATGCCTGCTGCGACTTGGGTCCCCAGGGCCAGCCCCCCCGGGCTGTTGGGGGAGCACTGCGGTGCCCAGGATCCAGCATCCCGGGTGAGTAAGGGCTGACTGCGCTGGGCCCCTTGGGGGCTGGGAGGGACGTTGCCAGCGGGGGCCAGCCGCTGCCCGCCCCGGGGTGCTCTGCTGGGTGGACGCAGAGTGGGGGCGGCACCAGGACCCTGAGAGCAGAGGGCGGCAGGCTGATCTAGGTACCCAGGGTCCCTGTCCCTGCAGCCCGCTCTGTGTCCCCACATGGTGGGCGCTTGGGGATGGAGAGACCACGTAAGGAGCATGTTAGAGCGTGTCTGTGACCAGCACGTTGTTTTAGAAGACCTACCTTTTTATTGTTATTTGTTTCAGAAGTGGGCAATAGGTCTTAAGGTCTAATTCCAACTTTGAAATTCTTCACAGACGTTTGCTGGAGTCACTGTCTAAAATATAAATGGCTGAATTTGCATTGAACTTCTACCCCATGATATCTTTGTTTCAATGTTTCAGAGTTCTCATCATTCCTTCTGCCCTTCTGTTTATTCTCACATGAGTGGATGGGCTCTTCTCCCATAAACTGACTCGGGAGTCTGTTAGTGAGCGGCGTATTCTGATGGTAAATTCACAAAAGCCATTCAGTGTGAATTCTCCCTTTGTTTTCAGGACAGGTGTCCTTGGTTGCATGTCATTCTATACCTGCTGAGTGACCAGCAGGCGGGGGACGGGATTAATGGCCTTCATAACCCATGGCCACATCCTTGAAAGGTCAGTTTTGGAGCAAGATGATATTGGGCGCCTGGGTGGCTCAGTGGGTTAAAGCCTCTGCTTTCAGCTCAGGTCATGATCTCAGCGTCCTGGGATCGAGTCCCGCATCGGGCTCTCTGCTCAGCAGGGAGCCTGCTTCCTCCTCTCCCTGTCTCTCTGCCTGCCTCTCTGCCTACTTGTAATCTCTCTCTGTGTGTCAAATAAATAAATAAAATCTTTAAAAAAAAAAAAAAAAGATGATATTACACCCATGCAGTTGACTTTAGAGAATGTAGTTATGGTGCATGGCATGGTCGTGTGCTTGTCTTAGGACTTAATACCACCATCTGACTGCAGCTCCTCCTTTAGGGAGACCAACAAAGGCCTGGGGACAGAGCAAGTCAACTGGTGAGTTAGGAAGGGAAGGGACGGCCTTCGGGAGGCCCCAGCCCAGCCTCTGGTGGAGATGGTGGAACCCACACACTCGCCGTCCTTTTTCCCATTTTCTCTCTCTGTCCAGGCTGACCCCGTGGTGGGCCTGGCTGCAGCCCTGGTATGAGAAGGGTCATCTGAGCCCACCGTGGCCTCGGAAGTTAATCCACTGGATGATTCAGGTACATCCTGGGACATACACCTTGATGCCAAAACCCCGAGGAAGGTGAAATATTTATTGATTTAATCCAAGTTTCTTTCTGGTTGACATGTTGTTCTCCTGAATCTCACTTGGGGATTCATGGAATATTCTGGAATTCTTCTCTCAGATTCAGTAGTCACCTACTATTTTTGCCCTTCGGCCGTCATCAACAAATAACCACGCGAGAGGATGGCATGGCTTCTGTTGCGAGTTCTCCCGTTTGCTGCGAACCGGCCTCTGGAACACGGTGACAGGACAGTGGGGCGTACTCCCAGCCATGGGTTCTGTGACGTACGAGGCAGGACCCACGTGGGGCACGTCCTGACCACGTGGGAAACCCAGGTGGACACCTGCACTCAGCTGGTCATTTAAAAACAGAACCAGGGGCTTCGTAGAACACTGAAAATAATGTGAAGGATGATTTTTTTTTTAAACCACCTTTCTGTGTGCTGAAAACCTAAAAGCTCAGGGACTTAATTCTGTGGATTTTTGGCCCCAGCTTCACCCATAAGATGCCAAGGGCACACAGTTTCTCTCTTAAGTAGCGTTGCATAACAGATTGAAAGCCTATTGCCGCACAAATATTTATTAAGTGGCGACCACGAGCCAGACGTGGGCCTGGGCCAGGGGTCCAGCCCTCGGGAGACGTGTGGGCAGGAGCGTGAAGCTGCAGCCCCCTGTTTGCTGACTTCGAGGACCTCTGAATGCCCTGAGAGGAGATTTGGCGCGTCTGGTGCCTCACGTGGAGCGGCCACTCGGGGTCACTCAGGGCAGGTTCTCAGAGAAAGGAGCAGTCCTCTGAGTCCCTGAGTGTCCGGGCCGCCCTGGGCTGGGCAGCCAGGGCTTGGCCCCCGCTTGGCCACTGCCAGAGGCCCAGGCAGGCGGGGGTCCCGAGCTGAAGGAACTGGCCGGTCTTGCTCTCCTCACCCCTGTCCTCTGCATCGGAGACCGTGGCACCCGACTGGCCAGGGGCTCCAGGCTGTCCTTGGGCCGCCGTCACACGACGCCATGCACTGAGCAGCCGAAAAGACAGACGTTCATTTTCTCCGAGGTCCGGATTCTCCCGAGAGGGTGCCCCAGGGTCGCGCTCCCTCCAGAGACTCAGCTTCCGGTGGCCCCCGGTTTTCCTGGGGCTTGTGGCCCCATCGTTCTAACCATTCCTCACGATCCCGGGGCCTTCTCCTCTGTGTTTGGGTCTTTTTCCTCCATTTTCCATAAGGACACTGGTCACTGGATTTAGGGGCCGTCCAGAGAACGCAGACTGATCTCTTCATCCCCAGGTCCTTAGATTAGTTATATCTGCAAAGACCTTCTTTCCAAATGAGGTCACGTTCACGGCCTCTGCAAACGAAGCCGCAGATACATCTTTGGGAGCCACCAGTGGACCCATGGCGGCACCTGACACCCGTTGCTTCAGGCCTCGGTGGAGGGAGTCTGACACAAACCCACCGTGAGTGGGCCCATGCGGACAGGGTTCACTAGACTCAAATCGGAGCCAGAGCCCACGGGGCTATGGACATCGACACTGTGCGGAGCTCGGCACATGGAACCAGGCCCGCACAGGTGACACTTGCCATGTTGGACCCAGAGAAGGGCTGGGGACCTCCCCTCCCATCTCCCAGCTCTGCCTTCACTCACATGGTCCTGTTGTCAGGAAGGCTCTGTCCCCATGGCCCGAAGAACCCCCTGCCCTCACCCCAGTTCCGCTGCACCTTCCCTGACCACTTTCCCCCTGGAGAAGGGAGAACTTTCTCCTATGATGATGGCAGCCAGGCCCACCCCAGTCAGCCACCTCTCCCCTGCCAGGACCTGGCGCAGACACTGGGGTTGAGTCAGGGCTGTTCTGCCCTGCCCCGGGGTGCTCCGATACGATACCTCCCCGTGCCAGAGCCCTACCAGGCTGTCCGCGTCTTTGCTGTGCAGACAATGCCTCTGGTTCCAGTGGACTCAGTTCTCCTCGGCCCCTTCACTGAGCACTAGATCCTCTGTGGTGATGTCGATAGTAACCTACTCTCTAGTGACCTGCAGAAGTGTGACTGTGTGCTTTTGGATTGTCACTTAAAAACAACGAAACACCTGACTCATTCAGGCCTAAGCCGAAACGTCACTGTCGTTCCACAGAAGGAGCCTGGAGGGGTGCAGTTCGGAGTTTGGTGAGGCTCCGTGCTGTCATCAATGCCCGGGCTCTTTCTATGGCCCCATTCCTTCACCCACAGCGGCTCGGTGTTGCCACATGGCTTCAGTATGGCTGTCACAGCTCCAAGCATCACATTCTTAGCCAAACACATTCAAACAGGGAGAGACGCAGATGAAATAAGAGGGATTTACTTATATCTGAAAGAGTGATCATATTCAGGAGGCCCCTGGCAGAGCTTTCCACATGGCCCAGTGGCAGAATTGGGTCAACGGCCATGCCAGATGCAGAGGAAGTTGGGGCACCAAGCCAAGAATAAGTCATGCTGAGCAGCTTGGTGTCCCAGCCTTGGCCGTGGGGCTGGGCATATTCCTGCCCGTGGTGGCTCTTACATCCGCTCTCACATTCCCAGCCTCTACTTCTGGGAACCGGAGGGTGTCTCTTAAGGGACTTAAGGCTGGATGGGGCTGTGTGACTTCTGGAGCAGAGAAACATGAGCAGAGGAACACGGGTCACTCCACAGCCCACGTTCAGGGGCTGGCATACGAGTCAGTGTGCATAGAGGAAGCTTCCTCTAGGCTGGACACCTGGGTTCGGAGGGTGAGCAGAAGCCCTGTGTTCTCCATGAGGGACATGTGATGTGAACGAGAAAGAAACCTTTCCTGTGTGGGGTCACTGTGAGCCTGGAAGTACGGCTGACCCACCCACTCACCACCACCCGTGACTCCAAATGCCCGAGCTTCAGGATTTCACCCCCTTCCATAGGTAGTATTTTCTATTCTTTTTTTTTTTTCCAGCAGAAGATGCTGGTTGTGCAATCTAGCCCAGTTCCCTTCCTTGCAGAATCTTAAATTGGGGATACAAGAAACTTTATGGATGTTTGCCTCGTCAAGCTGAACTTCACAGTAATGCAGTTTTATGAATTCTGATGTGAAATCTGTTTCCTAATATGGACGAGCAGAGCTGGGTTCACTGAACTGGTGTGGCCGTGTGACACTAGGGACACCTCCTGGCTTAGGGGGCCAAAGGTTCCCCTCTGACCGACATGGGACTCATGGTGGGCTCTACCAGATGATTCATCATTCACTTATTTGTTTTGAAAATTGGCATCTTCCTCCACAAGTACTTAAATAGGGAAACATATCATTGGCGATTTAAGTCTTATTTTGCTAGTAATTTAGACATTGGTGGCTTTCTAAAAATATCAGGTGATGGTTATTTCAAAATGAGAAGCTCTAAGTGAGATCGGAGGGTCACTACTTCTTCTCAAAGTTCGTTTTCATCAATGATGGATTTGGGGGGTATGTTTACTTTCTACAGGAAGTAGCAGCTGCTGGGGCTGAGAGGCATTCCTGGGCTGACAGCAGGAGCACTCTGGAGCTTTTGACAGGGTAGAGGGTACCACTTCTGCATGAAACCGCACTCCTCCTTGACACCTGTCTTGGAGGCGAGGCTGTGGCAAGACAGGCTGATGCCTCGGGCAGGATGTCAATCGGGCATCTTCTTCCCTTCAATTATCCAGCAGCTGATAGAAAATAAAATAAAATAAAATTTAAAATTTGACATGCCTCCCTAAGTTAGTCATCACAAGTTTGCATAGGATTCCATTTTGAAGCCATTGCGCAGCCCGCCCACGGGGAAGGAATTAACTGTATTCGGGGACGCCACGGGGTACATTCTCGGCGGTGGGGGCAATCGGACGGCCCTGGCAGGCAGGACAGGACCCGCCAGGAGCGACCATCTCACTCCACCTCCCAGAGCTTCCAAATGTGTGCCTTGCTGCAAGGTGAGAGGGAGTTATTCTCAGCGTCCATCACATCCTGCCTTTGGGTCCCTGTACTTGATTTGTTGAAGCTATGGTCATGCTTAATAGATGAGAATCAGGGTCAAAGCTGCTTCTGTCTTGGAACCAGATTTTCCAGGGGACACAGCGTAGAGCGGTGCACAGCAAGCAAGGTCCAGCCTACCCACAAGGGATTCACACAGTAAGCCAATAGCCAATTACTTTACTCGGCCAAGAATGCACCTAAGTGACGGCCTAATGTCTTGAAAGAGGAAGTGCCCAGAGCTGTCTGCTTGACTCCCCCGGCACCATTTGTTGTTCCAAAAGCCCATTTTCTGAACCACATAGTGGTGGACTAAAGGAATTACTGCCATTGAATTTTTTTTTTCCTTTTGGTAAGAATAATGTAGGCATATTTAAGAAAATATAGAAAATTATAAAAAGAGAAATAATCTGTCATCACAGAACATTCCACTGGACAGTGTCGTTCTGGACTCACACCCAGGAGGTGGGCTGTGGAGGACCATCTGGATCAGACAGACAGAGGTCCTGGGTCTTTCAGGATGCCAGGCAGCAACTGATCACGCTCCTCTCTAAGTGGCTTGTCAGTGACCCCAAGTACGCCTCAGGGGGTACCTCAAGAGCTTCCTTCTCCAGGATAAGAAGGGTCCGCAGCTACAGCCGGAAGGACCACACATCACTCGGGGGCATGGCTTCCACCTGAGGCTTACGTGCCTTTACAGGTTCGTCTGTCCTGCGTCTTGATAAGCTCGAGAAATATTCGGAGCTCTATCTGAAGTCAAAACACTGCCCATGCTAACCTGACAAAGTCAACAGAAGGTACCATTTTTCAAGGAACCCGCTACTTAGTATCACTGACAACAGCTTTGGTGATGGTACCCTCTGGGCACTGAGAGAGGAGGAACATGACTCAATGGGAAAAGTTACTGTATGTGAGTATGATTCAATTATTATTAGTGCTTTACTCTTTTTGAGATGTTCTACCTCATTTAATTTATCCAGACCACAGTGGGAGGGACACAGAATTTGCCAGCTGAGCAGGAAAGGAAAGCGGTTTCTTCCCAAGCTGTGAGGTTACAGGCAAGTGGTTAAGTGGAGGCTCAAACCCAGGTCGTTCTGTACTTTATTATTTATTTTTTCATCAGACATTTAATAAACCCTAAGGCAAAGGATCTCTCAAAAATAAACCATCGGATTTGGCCTCCAATGAGAAGATGCAAAAAGCCCATTCGTTTCAGTGTTTGGAGGCCTGACGATTTCATATTCCAATTCATCATTACAAGAATATCACGTAGGGACTTACAATCTCACCTTCAAGTCTATGGTGCATGTTCTCGGTCCTCCGTTAGGGCTCATGCTTGTCCTGAAGCCGGTCCCGTGGGATGGGAAGGGGCAGCAAATCTCCCCACGTTGCTCCTCAGAGGAGCAAGGAGTCAGGTGCCCCTCAGAGAAGGGTGGCCATGAGGCTCAGAGGAAATGGCATCAGAACCCATGATTGACTTCCAGGGCCAGTGTGACAGGAGGGATGGGAGTGCAGGTAGGGTAGCGTCCTTGTGTGTCCTGAGCTCTCCTGCAACACAGCAGAACCACCTCGATGGGGGGCCACCATGTTGGCCTCTCCTCTTGCCGCGTCAGAAGCCCAGAGGCTGCAGGCAAAACTATTTATGGGAACGAAATATCTCCTCAGAAATGTGGGCCCAGCCAAAGGATCGGTTTCTCTCCCACTGCCAGTTGGAGAATTGTCTAATGCCTGTTTGGCGAAATTTGATCTTAGAGTTGGTGATGAAGTGGCTAACAAGGAAAATCCTATTAATTTATGTACGGAGAGCTATGTGGGGCGGGCCTGGGACACGGGACTTTCTCTCGCCCGCGGCCTTCTTGGAGGAGGGTGGGACAAGCCAGCGTGTGCAGGGTTTTGGGAGAATTGCCCTCAGGAGTGGGAGTTACGGTTTGAGACGCGCCGGCCCACCAGGGTCCCTGTCACACCGGGTCATGGCCAACTGAGCCACAACATAGGTGAGGGTGACTGCCTGTCCGGTTTGCTCAGGACTTCCTGTGCTTTCCCACTGGAGGTCTTGAGTCTTGAGAGCTCCCTCCATCCTGGGGAAAGCCGGACTGTTGGTCATCCCTGGTGTCCAGCCACGTGTGGACAAGGTCTTGAAATCTTCCTGAGCAAGTGCGGTTTCTTTGTTTGCTTGTTTGGTTGGCTGGTTGCAAACGAATCCTCAGGAGATAATTAGCCTCTTACCTCCCATAAACTGATGTCACCTATGCAGAGCCCTGGCTTTGGGCCTGGTGGTGGTGGGTCTGCCTGAGGGAGGTCTCAGCACGGCACCTGTCAGAGGGAGGTGCGGTCGGAGGTAGGGAGGGGGTCTTCATGGGCACAGCCCAGCTTCTGCGTCTGCTTCCTGTGGCTCTTTGCCTGGCGTGCGGTGGGGAGGGGATGGGGTGGGGGCTGCGAGGTGGCCTCTCCAAAGGTTTAAATGCAGACTCAGTAGCAGCCCATGGGGCGGGGGGCCGGTGAGCAGAGGAAAAGCATGTGGTGTGGCCCACAGTGAAACTCGTTAATCTCTGCCCCAGGTATCTGAGTCATGCACCAGAGGGCCGAGCAGGCCTGGGAGAAGCCGCCTCCGTGTATTTACAAAGAGCCTGAGAACATTCTGTCTTCAAGGAAATACTCTTCATATTCTTCATCGTTCATTAAAGAGTGGGAAAGCATTAAATAATTTCATCTGAAATCTGAAGTGCCCAATGAGTAGGATCACGGTTTGGCTCTATTTTGTCAGTGTTGAGCGATGTCTTTGATGTCTAGTGCCTGCTAATCTTTTCGTTTTCCTGATACAGGTATTCTATTATAAATCAACAAGGGAAGGTAAAGGAACAGTGGGGCTTTAATTGCATATAATTACTCCGTATGCCAAAGTATTTTACAACTGAGGTAATTTGCCTGAAAGTGTCGGTATTTAGTGAATAGAATTTATGGTAATTCTCTCATTTTCCCCCAACTGCCTAGTAATCTTTATCACAAGGAAGTGGAAGGACAATACGAACCCTGAACTGAAACAAAGCTGTACATAAAAGTGCTTAAAATGTATCTGTTTGTCTTTGTTTCAGTAGGAATCCAAAACAACGTTAATCTGATCAACAAGGATCAATAGAAAAGTGAGTGAAGATTCGCATTTCTTTGAAGCTGGTAGAGGCAAGGAAATAATCCTTCCAAACAATGGAGGCCTTTAATTCACAGGCTGCAGCACTGAGAGCCATTGTGAAGTGGGATTTGCTGGGTTTCAGGTTTTAATTTGAACTGTACAAGCAGGTGCAGCCAGGAGGCCGAGCCTCTGCTGTTACTCTCGCCGCTCCTGGCAAGCCGACTTCCCTGCTAATCCAGCGCTCGGTGTTTGCTGATGGAGACGCCCGCCTTCCATTCTGTTTGGTTTTAAGCGGCTGTGATGAATGCAGTTCCTATGCATGCTGTCTTCTTCACGTGGGTCCGTCCTCTGCTACTTCCCTAATCTTGGGGCCTGGGTTCGAGGGAGCACAGCTTCAAGTCTGGAAAACAAAAGTTTACTAAAAACGTTCTCACTTGGCCATAATAGGATGTAGACTGAAACATTCTCAGAGCCACTGGGGCAGAACAATGCCTGTTTCTGAAGTGAAGGAAGCTGGCTTTCCCATCAGCTACTCCCCAAGCTACGGGACCGTTAGGGGCAGTGCCCCTGCCCATTACGTTGTGCGGCTATTTTCCCTCCCAGGCTTAGACACGCCACTCCTTCTAATTCTTGACCGTAGAGGGATGGATAATGAGGAGAGAACTCACAGCTTGTGGCTTGATCACGGTATCACAAGGCAAGGGTACTGTGTGTGGCCAACGGGAGAAATTTAAGAGTAAGGAATGTGGCCAAATGTAGGTGCTCTCAAGTCCAGAACTTCTTTTGCTTCATTCACAATTAACATTCAGAGATGCCCGCCAGGAGTCAGACACAGCTGGGTTCTGGGCACGTAGATTGTTTTCAGGAGTTCAGAGCACAGAACACAGCAGGGACCCCGGGAGAGGCGGGACGGAAGGGTGCCACCGGTGTGTGCAGCCCCTGGGCTCAGGGGCCTCACCTTAGCTGGGGTCTGTCAGGAGGTGGGCGTATGAGCTGGTCTGGCGGGGTTGTGTGCAGTCCGACATGCCAGCGACCGTGAAGGACCTTCTGGTTGGACAGCCATGTGCAGAGGTTCAGAGGACCTGGGGGGTGGAGGGAGTGTGGGGATCGGCCTGCGGATTTGGTGCTGGAAGCCATGAAGCCAGTGTGGTGAGAGTGGAGGTTCGGGACGGTGCAGGACGCATGTGCAGGGCTGAGGAATTTGTCCCCCATCCCGAGGGCTGTAAGGCGCTCTGAGGGCCATCTTAGCCTGGGAGAAAGGTGATGAACTGGGTGTCTGGTTCAGGAGAGGGAGGACTGGGGCGGGGGCATTCTGCCGGGACATTCCAGGGAGGTGCAGACCCAAATTCTCCTTTGTCATTATATACCTTCCTGCACTTGGGAAGGTTATTTATCTCTCTTTTGAATCATGACTTTATTTTTAAAATGAAATAAAAAATAACCTTATGTCCAGTTCTGAGAAAAGAGTGAGATACCACATGGAAACCGGGTACCAGTGGTGCCTTAGGATGCTCACTTAACAACAACGTCTTTTCTTCTCTTATTGCTTGTGCTACCAGTGGACACACTCAGCTCTGGGAAACCTCAGGAGAAACATGGAGGTGGGGAAGTCTGAACTATCAAGCATCAATGAAGTAGGAGGCCATGAACCATCAAGGTCTTTGTTGGCTTTGTTTTTCTTGGCATAATTTAGGAGGGTGCTTCTTTTTCTGAGCATGAATCAGCTTTGTGTGGGTGCTGCCGTGTGGGGTCCTGCCGTGTGGGGTTGCCCCAGTTCCACCGGCTTTGCTGCAGCAGCTAAGCCTGGCCCGGCGGAATGGTCCCTGGGTTGGTTGCACTATTTTGTGAGCTCTTTCATGAACTCCAACAAGGTCTAATGGTGGGTTTGCCACCTCATCATTCCGGTGTCTCCCTTGGATTCTTGCATCTCCCATTAGCGACTCCAACTCCAAAGGCTGTGCCTTTCCAGCCTCCCATGTTGAGAATTAAAGTCAGTGACATGTCGCTCCACTTACTCTGAACGGTTGGAATTCCTACTTGTGGCAGCTCCCGTGGACTCCCTTGTCTGCAGAATGACCTTAGAAACCTCTTCCTTTGAGGCTCCTGACCTTTTTTCATTTATTTCAGTTTTTTTAAATTTAAATTCAATTAGCTGATGTACAGTACATCATTAGTTTCAGATGTGGAGCTCAAGGATTCCTCAGTTGCTTGGAAGACTCAGTGCTCCTCACATCACGTGCCCTCCTTCATGCCCACCGCTCAGCTGCCCAGGGTAGCTGGGTGATGGGGCTCTTATCCTTGTAAGGATCACACCAGACTCTCCTCTGTGGCGCCTCTGGGCTGAAGGGTCATGAACTTTATTGGGTCCTTGCAGGATTCTCCCGGGGAAGGCAGGTCCCTTCCCGGCAGCCCCTCCTTGGGTTCCTTGAAGGGCCGGCAGATCCAAAGCTGGGGTTCTCTTGTCGCACGTAGTTACCCGATCTTTCGTTATGCTATTTTCCTTTCTTTACAGTTTTCTCTGCCATTTTCTATTCTCATTTGTGGCTAATGAGACACTGTCCATACTGTGATCTCCCTTTAAACTGGAGATATTTTGTGGGGCCAGCCGCTGCCTCTGTGGCTCACACATGCAGGCTTTCTGTCCGGCCCTCAGAGGCCTGCACTCCACCTTCCCCGGGCACCTCACGTCACATCTGGGGGTCCTAAGAAGGCTTCCATTTCTTAAGGTCTTTTTTTGCTTGTTTGTTTTTTAACCTTTCCCTCTTCAGTAGGCTGTTAAACATTTTCTGCCTAATTTAAGTCTGTCCTTTGGAAGTTCTCTGTTTCTGTGTTACTCCGACAGGAACCCTCAAGTACTTAAACTCTCCGACCTGACTGCACCCTGGCTGCTGATCCTGGGGGGACCCCATCAGTCTTGTCCAGTCACTCCCTGGTTCACAGGGTCTGAACAGCTCTTCAATAGTAAGTTATGCATTAGATTCTCCTACAAGTCAGAATAATGGGTGGTTTTCTTAGTGCTCTTGTGAACACAGTAGTGGATTCTTTCCAGACTGGCTGATGATCAACCAGGAAAATGCATGGGACGGGCTGCAGTGCCCCCCGCCCCCCACCCTGTTTTCTCTCCAGGTGCCGCCTTCCCCAGCTAAATGGACTGGAGGGCACAAAGAGGGCTGTCTGCATGCGGGCCCCGGAACCAGCCCCCACTTCCCCGAGCCTGGGCATGTCCGGCAGCCAGCCCGAGTAGCTGGGGGACTTTGACCCCACAGGCAGCTCTGCTGTTCTCTGATGCAGGTGTCCTGCCCACCGAAAGGGGCTGCATTAGGGCCAGAGAGCCGATGTCCCATCTGAGGCCCAGGCCTGGCTTCTGAGCCTCATGCTGGGGCTGGGTGAGCAGCCGGGCAGAAGGAGGACCCGGATCCATGCCTACATCCCAGGCGGCACGACTCAGACTTTCTGTCCAGTGCGAATTAAAGACTTTTATCCTTTCCCCCAAATCACTCAACTTGGGTGCAAGAAGCCTGAGTCTTTTGGAGAATACAGGAATGAACATAGGGAAGATGACCTAAGAGCCCTCAATCCCAAATTCCACCCGGTGAGCTGTTGGTGCTCTGCCCCTCGCTCTCTCTGACTTTATCGTGCATCGTGGAAGTCAGCCTGGTGCCGCTATCCTTGTTCATCGGTGTACAGAAGGCCCCATCTCTTCTCCTCTGTGCGGTGTCCTGCCTTGCGGAGGAGCCTGGGGAGTCTACTTCAGCCAGCACCCGCCTGACACTGTGGTCCCAGCACAAGGATCACGGGCTTTGGGTTCGAAAAACATTCTATGTCCTTAACACCATGCCCAGAATCAAATCACGGTTTGTGGGTTTCACTGATTGTTCACATTTACTAGAAACATGCCTTTTTGACCTTTTTTTTTTTTTTTAAGCAGACTCCTACGACAACTTGACTGTATCACTTTTTCAGAAGGTGGTAGTTAGCTTCCGCCAAGGCGAGGGTGTCATCAGGACACAGAGGCTCACCCAGTCCACAGCCCACGTGCAGAAGCCCCATCAGCCACATTTCAGGAGAGAGACAGCCACGTGCTCGACCAGCCCCACACACTCTGGGCTGTGTTTGCCCGTGGACGGCAGCTTGCGTGGACAGTGTCAATGGGAGTGTTCCTATGGAAATGTCCTGGGGTTGAGTACGTAACCACTCAAAGTCTTTACCCTCCCCCCTCGATAATGGCATCTACTTTTCCAGCCACATGGCAACCTCAAGCATCCTTTATAGACCTTGTTTGTGCTGGACAGGGCTGGCTATATCATTTGCAGGACACCCTGGAAAATGGCATTCCAGGGGCTCTTGTTCAGAAATTGGTAAGAATTTCAGATGATAGAGGTTGGTATAAACCATGCATGAAGCCCTCTTGGGGTGGGGTCATGGAAAATGCAGGCGTGCGCCTCTGTGATGCTGGTCACCATCTCGGGCAAAGCTGACAGCTCCCCCAACCAGGATCTCCTCTCCGCTCCACAGTCGTAAAGCCAGTGTGGGTTTGCTCCCTCCCTGAGGACAAGCTACATGCTTCCATGAAGGTCTGCCTGCTGTATCTGTATCCCCTGCCCCAATTCCAAAGCCCGGCCTTCCCATCCTCTCTCCCATAACCACAAAGAGACTAAATGCCAAATTAAGACGAATGGTTTGGGGATTTTTAACCCCCTGGGAGCTCTGTGGGTGTGTTTAGATGACTTCTTAGATTTTAATTGCTATACTCAAGGAAATGGGCTGGCCAAACATACAGACAGAGAGGAATTTGGTACAACTCCATACCGGGATTTAGCTGGACTGACCAGTGGTCCCCCCAAGCTTGGTTAGCTAGACCCTTGTCTTTCTCATCTGTCAAGTGCCTATGGACCCTTATGGCTGGACTTTGAAGAGTTTCCAATTAAGGAATGGAGAAAATCCTGGTTAAATGTGTGCAAGGCTGGGGCACCTGGGTGGCTCAGGTGGTGAAGATTCTGCCTCTGGCTCAGGTCATGGTCTTGAGGTCCTGGGATCAAGCCCCTGTGGGGCTCCCTGCTCCATGAGGAGTCTGCTTGTCCCTGTGTCTCTCCCCGATTTCTCTCTTTCTCACTCACTCTTTCTCTTTCACTCTCTCAAATAAAATCTTAAAATAAAGTGTTTTCAAGGCAGCGGTAAGTGTGCTGGCCACTTTCCCAGTAATGTCCCGAAACCCCACTCAGCCACATTGCGGAGCAGGGAGCGTGTGGCCCAGGATCCGGACTGTATCTGGCTCCCCTCCATGGGAGCTTACCTCGGCAAGGTCCTCTGCCTCGGCTGCCTCACCTGTGAAATGGGCTTAGTGCAGAGTCCTGCTCTGTTGGGCTGGTGTGAGAAAGATGTGCCCTAATGCTGCAGGAGAACGCCTGCCTCGTGGGGGGCTGGGGAACATAGCTACTTTTGCTGTTACACCCGGGGGATGCCCGTGCTCTCCGAGGCCTGCAGGGAGGGAATCAGTAAACGGAAGCCTAAATGAAAAAGGAAGAGTTTCTTTGGGAAAGACTGAACCTGGATCCCTTCAGATCAGACATGTAAGCAGCAGGTTCCTTTGGAAATGGGATGACAGGAGGAAATGCAGATGAAACAAGACAATTGAAATGGAAAATTCCAGGAGAATGTTGGGCCACAGGCTATGAGAGGCTGGCAGCCCTCAGTGGGGACCTCACCCCTGCCTGTGGCTTGCTGAGGCTGGTCTGAGGCCTGTCATCTTATTTTGCAGGTTTTCTCCCCAAACCTCACACATACCGTGGTCCTTCACCCACCAGGGCTGTGGGCGGAGGGGTCCAGTAGGGCCACTCACGGGGCATTTTACTAACGCCTTCCCATGGGTCCTTTTGCTTTGTATTCAGGAAGATAATTCCACTCTGGTACCTGGATGAGTACAAACGAGACACTTATACACACATTTTGTGTCGTTCAACGCATCTGATTTTGGCTCTGCAAGTTTAATAAGTTGCCTTCCACACTGCTTTCCAGAACTTGTGTGAGCGCCTAAAGCTCTTCGTCTGTCTCTGTATCCTGCATGTGTCCTTTTAGCCTGTCTCACCGACTCCTGGTCTTTGGGCTTGAGCTCTGATAATTAAGTCCATGAGAAGGTAACGCAGTCATTCAGGGTCCCAGATCATTCCACCGAGGAGAGCTGGGGACTGGTGGTGGCTCTGAGGCTGGGGTTCCAGGGCCCTGTGGCTGGAACGTTCTGTGGATTGTCTGGGATTGCAGAGACCAGCTGACTGTACACGTGCTGAATTCCTGCAGACAGACTCCCGGGCTGTCTGTCTTCCCCGGCAGGGCCCAGATCCCCGGCTGCCTTTGCCGGGAGACGTCTATCAGCCGCCAGGCAGGAGGGAAGAGATAATAATGACAAGGCAGAATAAAAAATGGTATTTATCATGGCTCCAATGTCACCAACCTGTTATTTTTATTGTTCTTCAGAATAATGGGATTTATTAGGACCATTTATCCTCAAGTCACATGGAAAATGCCGCGTATGAATGATGAAGAGCGGGCTGGAATATCCAAAAAGCTCGGAAACTTGAAAACAAGTTACAGGACTCCTTTTCAAGTAAACCTGTCTTTCAAAACTTGAAAACGCTGCCCTTTTAAGGGGGGCCCGGACTCCGGTGATGTGGCAAATAGAGCCGAAGTAGAAACTAAAACAGCTCAATTTGGAAAAATGTGAAAATTACATGGCGTTGGTGAGATCCCAGACACAAAATAAAATGAAAACAGCTGTGGACAGAAAACCCTGTGTACACGGTGGAAGGCCATTTATCTTGGAAAGTCAAGGGCGAATTGCCCACCGCGGTGACCGCCGGTGCATTTGGGGAGGGCGCAGAGCCACACGCCAGCCCCCGTCCCTCGAAGCTCCGTGGACCCCGGGAGCATGAGGGGTGCCGCTCCCAGGAAGCAGGGATCAAACGTGAGCGTTTGGGGGACTTCACAGAACGCCTTGCCCGAGTGCAGGAAGCGGGGGATGCCGAGAATGCATGATTTAAGCGTCTCGTCTGGATGTCTGGCTGTAGCCCCGTGTGGCGTGAGGAGCGCCGACGGCTGGCGCTCAGGGAACTCACAGTCTCCGAAGGGCTTCGTCAGGATGCCGTATTTACCAGCGCCAGGGCCTCTCCCTCTACAGCACACCAGGGTCGGGCAGAAATGCCGACCCCGGAACGGTACCTTCCCAGGGCAGGGGCTGCTCACGGGGGCGGGAGCCCCTTCCCCATCCCGCCCCATTGGGGGCTCCCGAGGGGACAAGCGCACACGGATTCCTGGGGGTGAAGGAAGCCAGGGTCCCAGCACTGGGATCCGGGGCTGTCTCTGCAGCACCGTGCTCACGGAGACGCCGCTGTCTTGAGTTATGGCTCTCGGGGCTGTTTGGAAACGTCAGAGTCCTTCTGGAGATCAACTTCAAACTGGAAATTATGTCCATGGCTGGAATGGAAATGATTTAGTGGAGCCTCTTTGGATGAACCCACGGGCGGGCCTGTGTCCCCTCCCGAGAGAGCCAGCGCCTGTCAGGTTGCCCAGAGCGGCCAGTCTCCGTAGCCCCAGGCGCCTTGGCTGGGGAATACCCTCAAGTCCCAATTAGGAGAAAAACACTGCCTGAGAGAAAACGCAGGATAAATATGACTGGTCTTACTTTAATTAAGTTCGATCGAAAGTTATTCACATCCAGGAAAGCCAGAGCCAATTTTCACAGTGTGGTTTGCAAACCAAAGGCAAGTCTTCTAAGGCTGCGGGAGAACACGGTCCCCTCAGTCTGGCCTGGGGTGAACCGAATTATTCCTTCAGGCAGTTCACATGGAAAGCAAATACTCTGTGGTTTCTAAGTGCCCAGACTCCAGATCGTCTTCTTTTCATGTTCCCGGTGGCTCGGACTCTCGTCCCTCCAGGGAGGCTGGGCCGGGACAGGATTCCAGCTCTCCAGGGACCACACCGTGTGTCCGGGTGAGACCTGGGCTCCCGACTTACCCCGGCCTGCCTCCCTTCTGTCACCTGTCAACCCGCGTGCTGGCTCCGGACGGGGCTGGGGTCTGGTCTGTGGGCCGGAGAAGCGACTGACGGGGATGCTTTGAAGATGACCCAACGAGAGTGTCTTCTATTGCAGAAGAAAAGCGCTCCTGATTCCTCCAGTCATAAGTTACACACACACACACACACACACACACACATTTTTCCTTTGCTGGGGATCGGAAGGGATGGTCATAGTTTCTTAAAGTCCCAATGGCAGTCAAAGGTTTTCCACAGAAACTTCTATGATTCCATCCTAACCATTGCACGTTCAGTTCCAGGAGGCAGCACGACGCCCTCACGAGTCAGAGCCGCGCTGCCGGGCCCTCGGTGTCTGGGTGGGGCTGGCGAGCCAGCGCGGCTCTGGGACAGCGCCGTCGCCGCAGCCTCCCGCCGTCCATCCCGGTCCCGGGGATGCGGGTCCGCTCCGCACACCGGTAAGGAGACAGACCAGCTGGGGCTCAGCAGGACTGGGTTGGGCTGCAGGCGTGCTGTCGGCCTGTTGTGGGAACTTAGGGCGCTGCGCCAGGGAGAGCGGGGGCAGCAGGCTGGGCCGGTGGCTTTGCCTCCTTCTCCAGGTCCGTGACCCACCTGGAGACGGGCTGCCCCGCCGCAGCGCCTCTGACCACCCGTGCAAGTCCTCGGGTTTGGGGCCTGGCTGACCCTGGCGTCCCCCGGCAGCCCACCCTGTGGGGGAGCCTCCGGGCCCCAGGAACGTTCTCCCCTCCTCTGGTCCAGCTCATCACACAGCACGTCCTCCGGGCTGCTTTCCAGAACTGAACCTGAGCCAGGGGGCCAGGGGGCCAGGGGGCCAGGCGCAGGATGTCCACACGCGAGGACGCATGTAGTCTTTTAAATTTGGCGGCTCCTTCGGGGAACAGCGTGGCCCGTCCACGGCAGACGTGGTGTCCCCCTCGGACCCCTTCAAAACTGCCATGATTGACTCCTCTTTCTCCTTTTGAGAGGCGACCTTTCTAAGATAACAATCAGTAGGAACTATGTGGTCTGCATTTATTTAGGAAATCACGTCCTTGCGTATGAGGCAGGCAGGGTTCCCAGATGGTCCTCAAGACGTCCCCCCACACCGGAGATGCTCCCAGGATGGTGACTGAGCGGCATCTTTCCCCCGTGATCGGAATGCTCTGTGGCGCCATAGACGTCGAGAGAGGGAGGCCTGACCTCATGCCACAAGCCCTCTGAAGGTCTGAGAGACTGGCTGGTCGCAGGGCAGGAATCAGAGAATCAAGAGCCCGAAGGTCAAGGTCTGAGGGAAATTGGGCTGCTGCAGTGGAACTCACGGCGGCTCCGGGGGACAGCCACAAGGAAGTGGGGACCTCAGTTCCTCAGCCGCAGGGCAGAACGCCGCAGCGACGAGACAGCCCCAAGTGAGCTCCCCCCAGAGCCGTGGAGGAGAAGCCGGTCGCGGACACCGCGGCCCGCAGCCCTGCAGGGTCCCGTGTGGCCGGTGGGGAGGGGGACACGCGGAGCCGCTCCGTCTCCAGAAATGGGTGAGGCAGCCACCGATGCTTTCCCCAGGTTTGCTTGTTGGCGGGGCAGTGCTGATTTGCAGCGTGGACGGCCCTGGCGACCAACCTCCTGGCCACCATGCCCACCGCCCCCAGAGTGTCGCACGGCATCTCTGGCCTCTGCTCCCTCGCGCAGGGCAGACGCGTGTCTGCCCCTGTCGGGGCGCCACCGAAGTCGAGCCTGGACCGACCGGTCTGAGCCTCAGTGTCTCCTCTGGGAAGCGGGACCATGAGAACTCTGGCGTCCGGAGCTGTGACATCACACGACTTGCTGTCTGTGGACAGGGTTCGAGACCAGTGCCTGGCATGTTTTAACCGCTGCAGAACTTTCTCAAGTATCTTCCGTTTTTATTTTTCTAGAAATTGTAAAGCAGTTCCTTAAGTAAATTTAGGTGGCCTACAGAAGAAAACGATATTTTTACCCATATATTTAAACACTGAATGTTCTTATGAATTCTAATCATTTTTATTTGATTTTTCTTGATAAGTTATCAGTAATCAGAAATAAATGTTTGGGGTATTTTTTTCTGATGTTATAAATTTATTTTATTTCATGCCTTAGGTAGGGTGATCCCATGATTACATAAGCGACATACATCAGGACATTTTTAAGAATAAAAGGGTGAGTTACTTCACAGAATGGACAGCTGCCGACGGGTCAGTCCCGGGTTGTCTGTTCCCTGGGGTGGTGCCTACGAAGCTGCCGCGATGGTGGGCTGCTCTCGTCCCTGGCTGTGTTCCTGCATCAAGCTGGATGTTTTCTGTGGTTATCTGATTTATAGTCTCAGAGGTGCACATGTAAGGAGACTCACTGATCACACACATGTACACACACACACACACAGACACCTAGAGACACAGATGTAGGTATTTAGTAGGTATTTAAATACATAAAGAACATCTTTCCTAACTTGCTAAGGTCTTTTTAAAAAAGATTTTTAAATTTAAGAGTAGACGTAGAATGTTACCATTGTTTCCATATGGTTTTCTCCTTCACTCCGCTGTCATGTGCTGTTTGCATATTCCTGCAGTAAACCTTACCTGGTCACAATGTATCATTCTTAAAACACGGCTAGGTCTGGTTAATATTCCAGCTAGAATATGTGTATCACATTCATAGGAGAGAGTGATGGGGGAGAGGTCCCTGTGTATGTCAGTGTGTGTGTGTGTGTTGTGTGTGTGTGAGATGTGTGTGTGTGTGTGTGTGTGAGATGTGTGCCTGTCAGATCTTATTTTGTGTATACTTGTGTCCTGGAGGAAATCAGATGTTACTTCCACCTGAAACCATTTTTTCTCTCTATTTGATGCAAAAGTTTGAGGTATTAAGGAGAAAACACCGCTACGGTGAGGTGACCCAGGTTGTGACTCTTCTGACCTGAAGCTTTGACATTTAGTCAATGGGCATCCTTAGGAATAAATTGGACAAAGTCTACACAGAACTTTTCTGGAATGCTGCTTAGAACAGCATCTGCTTCCATGATTTCTGAAGGAGCCAAGAAACGGAAGCCCAGTGCACAGGCAGCTTCCACCAACAATGTCGCTTGCTTGATGACTCCTTCCGTCAGATCTTCTCCATGTACACACCAGGAAGCTCACGTTTGCTTTAGCAGACATGCAGCAAAGGTCTGCCAAGGGGAAAAGGCCCATACTTTAACTTCCTCTCTCTTCATAGACCCCTGCCTACATCTGTGGGCACCGTGGAGTTCCAGCTGGTTTTCTCCCCACTGCCCCCAACACCGCTGCCCCCTTAGATCTAACCCACGTCCGTGCTGAGCCTCTGGAAGTCGCCCTGGAGTGTCTGTTCTCCTAACTCCAGGAGGTTGTTCCAGGTCCGGCCTGTGGCCCCCACACTTCGCACTCTCCTCTCCAGCCCCCTCGCCCTTGGGGGTGAGCCTGCTCCCTGTTGGAGACCGAACAAGGCCCAGCGCATGCCCCATCTCCTTTCCCCATGTGGGATCTAGCTCCCCTGGGCTCTGTCCTCTCGGAGTACAGCTGGGTCTTGAGGGTTTGGGTGTTCCTGCCCGAGCACGGTGCCCCACACCTGGGAGGATGGACTGTGTCTCCGCCTTGAACGAACGAGTGAGAGAAGGTCTCCCAGTTCTCCCTGCAGACCTCACATGCACAGCTCCCAGGGGTGTGGGCACAACCAAATTACAACCAGCACTTCCATATCTGCACCCGCCACGTTTATGCGCTCGGAAGCGCACCTGATTCCCAGTCCTGCTCTGCGTATTATTTTTATTAACTACGAAATGGTTATATAAACTCATTTACATCAACAATTTATAAACTCCAAAGATACAGCAATGCTTTAGGGATGTCAGAAAAATGTTATTTACAAGTCACACTTCACTATAATTTATAGAGATTTACCCCCTGGGTTACTGGAATTGAATTGGAAAGTAAGAAGAGCATTTCTAGATTCGTCATTTGCATATTTATTGGCATTTATCAGCAGACGTGAGGCTCCCACGTCTTCCCTATGCCCCCTCCCGCCCGCCTTCCTTGGGCGCTGACTGAGCCCCCACTGTGTGCCAGGCACTCGACTAGGCTCAGATGTGGGGCTGAGGGACCCTGAGCCTGCCTTCCAGGCAACTGCATTTTAGGGGCAGGGGCAGGCAGGGAAAAAAGCATTGGTGTTACACATGGTAAGTGCTGGGGGCACGTGTCCCTGCATTTCTTCACCTGTGTGAGTACCTCCTCCATCACTAGGCTCACACTTCTCTGGGGAAGACCAAAGACAGACAGTAAATGAGCCTCCTTGGGCGGTGGGCAGAGCTGTGGACCCAGCAGGATCCTGATCAGGCTGGACTTTCCAGGGACTCCTAAGGCCTCAGAAGCCCCTGGGGGTGGACAGCTCACTGCCCGTCCACCCGCCCCCCCCATGCTCACACAGCAGACCAGACAGCCGAAGCACTGGCTGTCTCTGTCCCACCCCTTTGTGCCCCCGTCCTCAGCTGGGTCTCCCTCCTAAAAAAGGCAGCTTTCTCTTGGAGCCTGACTGCTCCTGGGAACACCTCCTGCGGTCTTGGTGGTCAGCAGGTTAAGGGAGCCGAGGATGACGCACTCGCTCACGGCCCGAGCCCCTCAGCCTGATTTCTGGGCAGAGGGCGGAGAGTTCCCGGCATGGGGGCGTTGCCTCCATGGAGCAGCAGGTGGGGAGGACACGTCTGTCAGGGTCGTGGCCCCACACCCCGCCACAGGTTGGACTCAGTGGCTGGTGCGGCACTCTGGCTGACTTGCGCCATCTTGTCCAGGCGAGTTGGTGGGCAAGGCCCCCTGTCCTTGGAGGCCGTGTTGCATCCCCTAAATGATCACACTTCAACTTAGCAGAGGGTTGTGCGCAGAGTAGAGCGCATCCCAGCTGAAGTCACACGGCCTGGGGAGAAACTGGGGTGGAGGAACATGCCCTTGACAGCGGATGCCTGGGAGTGTAGCGCGGGACCTGGGGCAGAGGCTGTGAGATCATCACAGGGTGCAGGGGGCTGAACCCCCAGGAGCATCTTCATGTTGGGTTAGGCGGTTAGGACTACTCATGTAGAAGACGTGGAGTTTCCGTGAGCGTGCCAACACACATGCGGGGGCTGTGCGTGAAGTCTTATCCCTATAGCTTCAGAACCCTGTCAGGGGTGATGGGAAAGAGAGGGGTGAATTCACCAGATTCCCATGTAATGCTCCACCCATTTCCCCAAATGTTCCACTGAATGGCACTTTGGCTTCACCAGAATCTGATTTCTTCTGCCAAGGTAAATGTGACCCATTACTCAGAGGACTGTCCCGCTAGTAATAGCCAAATGCTTTGACCCAGTAGAGAGATCTCTGGACATTCTCGGCCCTCGTGGTAAAGGAAGACTTCGTGAAATCTCTGTGTATGGATTAGAAGAGATATACACACATGTCTGTTTACTGTATATTTTTTAAAATCTCTCTCTGTTCTCCACCTTGCTGTTCTCAATAAAGTACGTTGCCAGACACATCCTATAAGCAAATAGGCTACTTGGAGAGAGATCCCGTTCAGAGATACTATAACAACATTTCCTGTCCCGTCCCTTCCAGTGCAGAGCTGGCTGCCCTGCCCCTCCTTGCAGAGGGCAAAACTGGGCGCTCAGGCCTAGGAGCATCTGTTTTCTCAGTTCCCCATTAAAATAGGAAGATGGAAAAGGCTTCAGATGTCATCCAGATCCCTTCTCAGCCCAAGATGTTCTCGATGCATCTGAGCAGCCTCTGGGGAACCCAGCGGTCAGGGGACTCACACTCACCATGCGTCTTCCCTGCGTAGGTCTGCTCTCCTCCCTGACGTGCTGGCCTACAGCCCCTCCAACACTGCCAGGACCCCAGCTTTGTCATCACACCATCACACAGGACATAAGGCCTTAGGAACCAGGGCTCGATATCTCTTCTCTACGGTGTTGGGAAACCGGTGTTTTGAAAAATGTTGCTGTTTTCTTCTCTTTTATGATTTTATTTATTTGACAAAGAGCATGCATAAATGTGGGGAGAGGGGACAGAGGGAGAGAGAGAAGCAGGCTCCCCGTTGAGCAGGGAGCCCCAACGTGGGGCTTGAACCCAGGACCGGGAGATCATGACCTAAAATGAAGGCAGACGCCCAACCGACTGAGCCACCCAGGCGCCAGCCACCATTTTCTCCTTGCTGGAATGTCTTCCAGCTAATTTTGGTCCCATGCGGAGTGTGACTCAGATGGGCTGCACCCGACCCAGTTCCGTTTTCTTTGGAAGTGAGCTCAGCCACCCTGGGTTAGATCACTTGGATGTGGCTGGAGATAACACAGATCTGCCAAGGCGAAGGCGACTGTTGCTCATTTTGGGCTCTGGAATACTCAGCTTCACACAGAACACCAACGGGGAGAAGGACGCACACCAAAGACGGGAAATGATTTTCGTGGAAAGTTGTAAAGTCTGTTTCGAAGACTCGGTGAGGGTTTATCCAATCCCCTGCTTCCCGCCAGTGTTATGAGGTGGGTTTTGTGTGTGTATGTCACATGGGGGCCACGGATCAGAATTTTGTCTTACAGATCGCAAAAGTACCAAATGTCTCTCTAAGGCATCCACACTGGGGCAAACATTTCCCAGTGAGGTGTAAGTTTGCTGTAAGACAGATTCAGAAGGGCTATTGTATTTGTTCCTATTAAAAACAGCACCAGAGGCCTGAGGAAGGGAGAATTTGGATGCGCACATTCTCCCCGTTGCTGCGGTCCCCATATTTGTGGTCTGGAAGCAGCTCATCTCTCCGGTCCTCCACGTCCTCATTTGTAAAATGAGGACGTCGGAGTACATGATCTCGGATTCATCCAACTCAGAAACATCCTGACACAGAATTCAGTTCCAAAGTGACTGTTGACCCCCCTGCTCACGCACACCCTTTGCTGCACCTGGGGGACCAACAGGCACGTCCCAAAGGCAAGCCACTGAGTGGCTATGGACAAGGCCAGACGCCCACTCACTCCAGGAAAGGAGCTGGGGATCCCTGCTTGACTAGCCGTGCTGTGCCTGGAGGATGTGCATCAGAGTCCACACAGGTGAGGAGTCTGCAAGCCGGGGGTGCGTGACAGGACCAGAGATTCAAGCTGGGGAGGGACGAGCCGTGGACCCTGGCTGAGGGAGGGGGTGGTGCCGATAGGGACCTCCTGGACACCACAGTCCCAGAGCCCTTCCCTTCAAGATCAAGAGCTCTTGAATTTTAGTCTATGCTCAGCGCTATCAGAATATTGGGCTTTTGATCCTTTGTGTGAGGGGTGGTCCCATGCACAGAGCACCTTCTACAGTGTCCCTGGATTTGACTCGGTGACGGCCATGTGCCCCTTGGCTGTGACAATCAAAATGTCCCCAGACATTTGCCCCAGACCCCCAAGTCACCACGAGTTGAGAACTGCTGCATAGACTCATAGTGTCTTCAATTCTTTTTCCCACTCATTCACCCTATGAGTTAAAAAAAAAAATAAGTCAAGATATGTAGAAATATTTAAAAATTATGCGCACAAATTTCCATCCATGTAAGAAAGTTTAATTTCTCTGTGTTCTTATTCCCAACTTTCATCCTGTTCCTCTTTAGGTCAGCTTACTCACATCCTGCATTTCAGAGATGATTTTCAGGGACTGTGACAAAATGTTAGGGGTTTTATCCCAGAAACAACAGGGTGGGGGAAAAAAAAAAAGGAAAACTAAGGGGAGAAAATGGCGAGAAAGAGGCACCTTGGCTGAGAGGCTGTTGATAATGTTCACAGAACAAAGTTGAAACTTATAGAAGGGCACCCAGAGGCGGCCTGACTGTGGGTGTGTTTCCTCCCAAACCCTGCTGGCCACGGGCTTCAGACTCGCCTGGAAGCAGGTGCAGTGCGGCCGTGAGCAGAGGGGCATGACGGCTGGTGGCCAGGTGCTGGTGGCGTGTGTCTATGCTGACAGTCCTCCAGTGAGGACACTCCGATGGGCTCTGAGGTTCAGCTTCGTGTGATTCAATGGCAAGACTACAAGTAGAAGTACATCCCACCCCCAGGTCCGGGGGTCCTCGCCCTCCTTGCTCCATGGTGGGTTTTCCTGACACTCCAGCCTTATCCAGAATCATATTTTAGACTAGTATTTTCATGATTGGCTTTTTCTTTGACTCTTAGGAACTTACTTGACTTGTGGAATGTTGCCGATATTCCCTCTTGGGAGTTGGGGGTGATTTCTTGCTGTCCAACCTCATTTGATCTGAACTCCTTGTCACTGGCGAGGGGCGTGACCTGAGACCGGGGAGCAATGCATGTGCTGTGGAAGGAAGGGCCCAAAGCACAGATACCGCTCTGTGTCCGAGCGTCTGAGTCTCCCGGACGTCCTCTCTAGGAGCCTTCACTCCTGGCATGAGCTGCTCTCCCCAGGCCTGGAAAGTGGTCTCCAGCCCCCTTCCGAGCGGGAAGGGTCCTCGAGCGCAGGCAGGGTCCCAAATGCTGCTCGAGGGTCTGGCTTCACATCCCAGCCACGGTTCCTACCCCACATAGATCAGCAGCACTAACTCCAACCTCCGGGCTCCAGAAAGCAAGAGCTCACGCACTTGCAGAGAGTTAACCGGCAATTGTTAGCAGAAGCTCTGCGGAGATGATGCAGCACACCCCTCTGTTAACCCTGGTGACTCTTCCGGCAAGCATGGACTTGTCACCTCCTGGGTGCCAGACTCAGGGCTAGGCACAGCAGGAAGCAAGCCCTGGGACACACACTGTGTGTGCCGCCTCCTGTCCAAGGGACTAAGCCAGATCACCCATTCCTCCGAACCCCAGCCTGCGGGCACAACCTCCTCATGCCCCATTCTTGTCCCCACGGATGTCTATGACAAGAAGGAACGTTCCCAAGATGAATGCACGGCTGCGCAGCCTGGACGCTATGCTTCCCTTTGATGTCCTTGTGAGTCCAGGTGTGAGGGTTCCTGGATGGAGCTGCTGGGCAGGCGGGCAGGCAGAAACCAGGGGCTGGTCTCCCTCGCCTCCCCCCACCTCCAGGCGGACCCTCCCCGAATTTGCCTTCCCTAGGACTCCTCACCACTTAGAGTTGTGCCCAGAAAAACAAGTGCGATTAGAGTCTCTTTTGGGAAGTCACCAAAAGAATAAATAATGAAATGCCTTGGTTAGTCGTTAACTTCTGTTTTGGCTGCTATGCAGAGAGGAACAGCCCAAGGAAACCCCCAGATCTTCAGTGTTGACCTTCTAGGGTCATTGGTTGAACCTTATTGAATCATCCAGTGCTCTCCCATCACGCTGGGTGCCGGGGCATCGGCCGGGAGCGGAGGTGATCGGCACAGAGAGCGGCAGGTGGCTGGAGCCAGCGGCGGGGACAGGGCGCTGACCACACTCTGCCGCCGTCCACGGAAGAACAGCTTCTGTATCGGGGCAACCAAGTAAAACTATTGAACGAATCTTCGCCAGCTCCACGGAACAACAAAGTTTGCCCGTTGTCAGAGAGCAGGACTTGAGACTTCAAAAAGAAGAAGAAGCAGAAGGTAGTTTGATGGAATTTCGGTTGGTGGCATTCCTGGAATTCCACCGCACGGGCCACTACCTGCCTGTGCGCAGGGAAGTTCCAGGGAGGGTTCGAGGGGCCCCTGCCCTGGGCCTCGCCGCTCCGGGAAGCCGCCTTCCCTCCGCCACTGAGGTCCAAGGCAAGTCGTCCCCCGGCCACCACCTGCCGCAATATATGGTGACTTTTTAAAACATTTTTGCCCATTAGAATATTTTCCATGAGTGAACGGCAGCCCCAGACAACTGTCTTTCTATAAAACTGAGCGAGGTTATTCAGTACAAATGGAATGAACCTGATTTTTTTTTCCTGATCAAAGCGAAACTCTTTTGAAGTTTAGCTATTTGATAGAAAGTGGCTTTTATAACAAGGTGGTATATGAGTTAATGGGACATAAAGATATTTTATTAAACTGCAAACCATTATTAATATTGCAGTTCCAACTTGAAAGAAAGATGTGGAATGACACCGGAAATTAATTAGATTATTTCATCGTTCGTTCACATTACGAACTTTGATGCACTTGCATAGATATATAGGTACATTGATAAAAAGACACAAAGACAAACAGAATTTTAATGAGTGGGGAGCTTTTATCTACTAACACTTTGTGACTTAATTTTTTCTGTTTATTCTGCCTATTGATTCCAGTTGAAACCTGCTGTTCTAATGTTGTTATTGATATTCTCTCCGGGTTTTCTTCTAATTCTGGCATTGATATTACCTTGATCGGATTTAGTTTATTTGAATTGCCTGTAGGTTTTGGTCTCCGGAGTTTTTCACTGCTTATAGACATGCAAAGATAAAACCTCTCTTTTTATCTAAAAATCCTTGAGAGACTCTGAAAGATACAGCCGTTTTCTGAAAACATTAAAAAGCAAGAGACAACAATCAAAAGGAATGTACTCCTCAAGACTTATTCAAGACTTCATTTTTATACTCCCTGCATCTTCTGACACCCACTGACTTCTAATCTCCTCAGTTCCATTGGCTTTTGCAAACTGTGTTTGGAGAAACGGTTTTATCACAAAGTCATAAGTGGTTCAAGCTCCGGGTCACTGGCTTCAGCTTGCAAGTGGCTAATTTTCACAAGAGAAAATGATGCATGTTTGAGGAAGCTATTTATTTCCTTACTAATGAAGGCATCCAAATCCGTATTCATTTGAACCATGGGAAACGGCCACGTTCTTATGTCTCAAATGGGGCAATAGGCTGTTTTGTTTTGGTTTTTTGTTTGTTTGTTTTTGTGGTTCAACCTAATGTTAATAACCGCCTTGCAAAAGGAAGTATGAGGACCTGTTCAATGACTTCAAAATGGCAGCCACCATGTATTCACTGATGGCACGTAGAAGAAACTTGGAGGGTGGGGTTAAGTGCAGGTGGTACGACTAAACCAGACATTAATCGGATGTCATTCCTTGTGTAGAGACTCTGTTATAACCACCAGCAGAAGAAAGAGCGTGGTTAACTAAGTGACTTTCCCCATGCGGCTGGATCGCAGAGGGCTCCCTGGGCTTTGGCCCCTGGGGCTGCCCTCTCCTTGGCTTCTCCGAGGGGACTTCCCAGCTCCCTCTTCCCGTTTTATTCACTTTATTTTATTTTTTAAAGCTTATATTCATTTATTTTTTGAAAGAGAGACAGACAGTGAGAGCGGGGGGTGGGGGAGGAGCCGCGGAGGAGAGGGGGAGGAAGAGGAGGGAGAGGACAAACTGAAATGGCACCCAGAGGGAAGCCCAACAGCAGAAACCAAGGGTCTGAGGCTGAAGGGACTGAGCCACGCAGGCGCCCCTCCCAGGCCCCTGTCCTTCTCTGTCTGGTCTACAGTTTCAGAAGATTTCGTGTTCTTCTGTTTCCTCGTACCTTCACCTTATTTTTATTTTTCTAGTTTTTGCCTTAAATAATATTGAAAATGGAAACACTAATTAAAACTCTCAAAGCTGTGAACTCAGGCTGACAGAGCGGGGGTCCTTCATGATCTTTCTACATTTCCGAGGTCATCAATCAATGAGTCCCTGTCTTCTGCAACTACTGGGGGCTTTGAAATCTAGCGCTCGGCCTGCTCAGGATGTGCTGAGGGAGAAGGAGGGAGAAAGGGGCCCACTTTGCTGGTGGGGAGAGAGTCTGGGGACAGAGTAAGCAGCCCGAGAAGGACAGGCACGGCTGCAGGTTATCCATTTCCTTCTCTGACCGCACAGGTTTGCTTTCTGAGTCACCACTGGGGACTCAGCCAGTCTAGTGTGAGCAACTCAACTCGGTCACCCACCCCACAGACCAGGACTGGTCTCGCCTGGCGTTGTTGCACTTGTGGTAACGCCTCCTCCACCCAGCCCCGCAAGGAGGCGCTCCATGTGGGCTGCATTTTCTGGAGAAGTCCTACCTTGACCTAAGTGTTAAAGCACCAACAAAAATGAGCCCAATGGATGAAATTCATCCCCCATTTATTAGACACTCTTCTATTTCCTTAAAATCACAACTGTAAAATAATCTGCAACTTCTTTGGTGAGTCACATGGCCATGTGTCACCATCACTGTGTCCTGCTGTGGCCAGATGATGCTCTCAGGGCCACCAAGACATGTGATCTCCTCGAATCCTGTAAATAATGTGCAGCACGACAGGGCATCGGAGGTCGGTCTGTGAGGTCTTTCTGTTCTCTGCATGCGGTCTCCAGGGAAAACACGGCAGCCCAAACCACTACTGTCAGGAGACCAGCCTAAAAGGGTGACTCCCGTGAAACATGCCCAAAACACGAAGGCTCTCACATCGGACCCCGGACATGTCCAGATACTTTAATAATTATTAAATAATTGAGTATTCACATATTCACGCAATATTTTTTGTCTTTTTTCAATTCAATTAGCCAACATAAAGCACATCATTAGTTTCAGATGCAGTGTTCAGTGATTCATCAGTCGCATAGAACACCCAGGGCTCATCACGTCACGTGCCTCCCTTAGCGCCCCTCCCCCTGGTACCCCATCCCCTCCCACCTCTCCTCCAGCGACCCTCAGTTTGTTTCCTAGAGTTAAGAGTCTCTCATGGGGAAAAGAAAAAGAAAAGAGTCTCTCATGGTTCGTCTCCCTCTCTGATGACTTCCCATTCAGTTTTCCCTCCCTTCCCCTATGGCCCTCTGTGGTGCTTCTTATATTCCACATACGGATGAGACCGTCTGATAATTCTCTTTCTCTGACCGACATATTTCGTTCAGCACACTGCCCTCCAGTTCCAACCACATTGTTGCAAATGGCGAGATTTCATCCTTTCCAATGGCTGAGTGATATTCCACTGTATATATGAACCACGTCTTCTTTATCCATTCATGTTCAAGCAATTAGGACCCCAATTGTAAGTGGTTTATGTATGGTAGCCCTCCTTTGCATGGTGGCTTTACTTCTGTTCATCCTTTATCTCCTGAATTCAGCACCTGCATAAAATGTGTCTGCAGCATGAAAAGACATGCCTGGACTATTTAGATCCCTGTTCAGGAGGCTCTAATGTGGTACCACTCAACACGCTGTGGACATGGGGTCCTTACAAAGTTTTTCAGAGACGCGAAATGGTGCTGACTGTTTCTGCAGGAAGAACTCTCTTGATACAACCGCAGAGGGTGGTTACTTATCTGGAGAAATTCGTAAATGCTGACATCTGGATATAACGTCAAATGCAGTCAGGGGGAAAACACATTAATGATTGTAGAGCAGTTGGCATGGGAATGAAGGCCGGAAGTGACATCCACCCTGTGAGTGTTGTTTCTGTGTAGTGCATGACGAGGCGGGCCTTGTCCACCCCGCTCGGCCGCAGCTTCCCCCCTGGGGAAACCCTGCATCTGCGGTGGGTTCGTAGAGAGAGGACGCAGTGCATAGTGTGGGTGATTGGGGAGGTTTTGAGGAGCATGCCGTGGTCTAGACTGTAAGCAGTCGATGCAGAAGGATCTGGACGTGGATGGGTCCAAAGCCCCTCCTTTTGGGTAGGCTCCTTCAATTACAGAACCACAGCTGAACCTTGCTCTGAATAGCGGAGATGTGCATAATGGACACGGTATCTTTCTAAGTCATCACAAGTCTCTTCTTGAACCAAGCAGACTATCAATTTAGTCATGTGCATTAATGAGGCAACAGCAATTAAAATGTGATCTCTTTTCCCCAGCTCAGAGTTGGCTGCAGGGTCTCAAGAGTTCCTTGTCTGAAGTGCTGAGCGCTTATAGGCTTCTTGACTTTTCATATGGGGGGTAGGACAAGTTCATGGGAGACGTTTCCATTTCTGGGGAAGCCGGATTTCACATTTCCCCCATTATAGAGCACATATCTCATCACCATGTAAAGCATATCTTAAGTAGATATATGCGTCTTATAACATAATATGTATTGTATACTATATCTCAAAATCAACACCATATGCTCAAAATACAACCATATCAACTACACTTACAGGTTTGTATTCTTCATTATAAATTACTGCCTCAAATTATTTAATATAACCATTCCGACAGTGTCATTCACAATCAGCTTTTTGTATAAATGTGCATTATATATTCAATAAAAATGTATAGTAAAGATAAGAGTCTCCGTCACCAATGCAGCTAACATCACACATTCTATGGCCACATGGAATTCGAAGGGGCAGGACACCAGCCCACACTCTTCCCATAGTTCACATTCATACAGCACCTGTCACTAATGAAATCTGAAGGTACCATCCTAAGTAGTGAATACCCCTGGTCCTGAAAGGAAGGTCCATTCTGCTTGTATTGTACCCTGGAGAAGCTGTACAAACACTGTTCTGCCTCACAGTGATATGCGTATACCTGTGATTGTGTGTGTGTGTGATTGTGTGTGTGTGTGTGTGTGTGTGTGTGTATCGTTTGGGACATAGACATCAGCAGGAGTAGGTGCTTGGCCTTGGGAACCGATGTGGAACTTTCCTGACACTCAGGTCATGAGAACCGGCCAGGTGGCAGCTTGGGACCAGTGTGGAGGTGACACTCAGAGCCTGGAGGGATGGGGGGCTGGGGGCTGGCCTGGAAGGTCCACTCTCTGTGGTCTGCCATGTGGCAGATTGCAAGATCACTGTGATTGCTAGTCTAGAAAGCAGCACCTTCTGTTTTGTTTCTGGGGGGATAATCTGGCTCCATTTTGAAGGGTAGATTAAGGGCACCTTGTAAGATGGGGAAGCCGCGATGAGAATCTGGGTCATGGAGAAACGGTGGGGTCGCGGGGAGTCTTGCACCCATGGCAGAGTCGTGGAGAAACGGTGGGGTCGCGGGGAGTCTTGGACCCATGGCAGAACCATGGGGTCTCTCTATGCCTCTACACAGAAGAAGGCCATGGGATTTTGTACAAGTGGTGACTGTTAAAGTGTGTAGAAAGAGCTTTAGGAAAAGGAAAGTTAGGACTCTTTAAAGAAATGAAGAGAGAGAGAGAACATGCTTAGCGAACTTGTATGCACACCCATATCCTGCAAAGCCACTACCACGTGCAGCAGCATAGCGCTCTGACCCCATGAAATCCAAATTACAATGCCATCTAAGGATCCGTCTCAATCAAATGTGTGAATTCAGTGCAGAGAATATTCTAGAGTTTGTACCATGAGGGAAGAGCCCCAAACTAAATTCTTGAATCATATTCCACTCTGAAAGACATGTTATTTTGAGTTAAAAAAGAAAAGAAAAGAAAATTTTAACTTCCAAAATTCTCATTCCAATCTCAAATGGCTCTAGAAGTAGTCACAGTGGAGACATGGGTGCGTTGATATTATCCAGTGATTTTTGTACAGAAAAATATCAGTAAGTCTAGATGGTGCCCTCATTTATTGGGGCAAAGATTTGGAGGATGGCTAGTATTCATGATAATGACATGGCATTTCCTCTCCTGTCACGGAAGCTGGAAACCCATACCCATCGGGGGACATCTGTGCATCTTGTATGGCGTGCACGTGTCATCCGGCTGCAAGAGGCTGCCCTCTTGGTGGGACGCTACAGTCGCTTTGCTCCAAGATCCAGGGAAGGCAGTGATCGAGGGCTGCTGATGGTTCGGTCGGAAATTTAAGACATTAAAAAGCCCCATGTAGTCAATGACGTTTTACAATGGGGTAGATTAACGAGTGATGCTCTGTGGGAACTGATCTACCTCGCATGAGTAAGCACTCCACAGACATCGACTCGCCCGTCAGCTGTGGGATCAGCTCCTTATGTTTTGCTTAATAACATCAAGGTTACAGCATGAGGGGGCTCGGGTAATGAGAGAAACAAGTCACATCTTCCCATAGGTTTGTGGCTGCAGGCCTGATCAAGGTCGTTCTGGGATGCAGAAGAGAATGGAAGCCTGGAACATCCTGCACAGGATTTGGGGAGCCTGTGTGCACGCGCGTGTGTGTGTGTGTGTGTGTGTGTGTGTGCGCGCACACACACCGTGTAATGGTGTTTCCTGCTGACTCATGTGGAATTCAGGAAGACCAGGAGGTTGCCTCTGAAGCAGGTATGAAGACACTTGAGGATGAAATCGTTGCCAGGAACGTTTTATCCCCCACCTCAGGTGTTACAGCCCTGTGATGCTAATGGGGCTATCAGCTCGACTGGGTCACAGGGTGTCCAGACAGTTGACTCAACACGGTTCTGGGTATGTCTGTGGGGGTGTGATCAGACACGGTTACATTTCAATCCATAGCCTGAGTAGAGCTGATGCCCCTTCCCTAGTGAGTGGGTGGCACCGGATTCACAGAGGGCAGAGCAAAGAGACAGAGGTAGGGAGGCTTTGCTTTCTCTTCCTGATGGCCGCCCTGGGGTAGGGGGTCCTCTCCTGCCATCAGACCAGGACTGGCACCCTGTGCCCCCCCCCCCAGTTCTCAAAGCTACGCCATCAGGTGTTCCTGAGTCTCCAGCCTGCAGATCCTGTAACTTCTCAACTTCCGTAATCATATGGGCCAACTCTTTACAGACAATATTTTAACTTTCATGTATAATACACACTGACTGGTCTATCTCAATACCTATTTATGCTGTATTAACTATGAGTTCAATTCCTCTGGAGAACTCTGACGAATGAATACAGGCATCAGGGATTCCCACCCAAACTCTGGCTCTCACAGCGTTACTTCATGTCCTGCATCCCAGCTTCCTCGCCTCGAGGATAGAACATGTGGCTCACAGGGCAGATGATGAGACTTCCATAAAATAATACACAACTTATGCACAAAGTCTTACAGAAATATAAAGTTTGATTAGAAGCTTTATTTCCCCAAGAATGTCAGCACTGATTTGGTCCACACCTGTTGCTTCTAAATACAAATATGTTAATAATCCAATGTATATAGAACTTCTTGTTGAAACTTTAGGTACTGATAATCTCCTGCTAAAATGAGTAGGTGTTGATGACTTGGAGTGGGCTGGGCGAAGTACTAAGAACTTCACACTTGCACATATTTTGTTAAATTATCACAAGAGTGGTGTGTGGCGGTGGTAATTTCCACTTGCAGTTGAGAATGCCGAGGTGAGGAAAGTGTAGTCACTTGACCAAGGCCTTACAGGGAGCGAGAGCCGGAGCCTGCTCACCTTGGCCGGGCTCCAGAGCGTACCCTCTGGCACCCAGCTTACAAAAGTGGGAGCTGCTGTGTTTCAAATTAGTCAGACTTTCACGTTTTTACAAACTTGGCCTGCCCTTTCCCCAAGTACTTGATGATCTTTCCTTGTGCCCTACTGCAATGAATGGGGAAAAAAGACAAAAAACAAGGTGCATATTCAATAATATGCTTTTTAAAAAAAATCAGCATACCCATAACCCCTGTGTGCATTGACGAAAGTCCTACTGGGAAGACGCTGATGGTTTACTGATGAGCTATCCCTGAGCACTCATGCCCTGAGCTAAGAAGCTCGTCCCTGGGGGGCGAGGGGCTCCTTCCCTTCAGGGGTCCCTCATCCTCAAACCAGTCTCACCCGGGCTCCCCCAGGCCTCTGTGCCCAGGCTCGCTCAGCTTCTCGGCCGTGGCTCTCCACATCTGCCGTGTCCACCCGGACAGCACTCCCTGTGTCTGCCCAGCAGGCGTGGCCAGGCTACCTGGCAGGATGGGGTGCCGGGCGGGGAGCAGAGAGAGAAACCCAGAAACAGCCCAGGAGGCATTTCCTAGGCAGGGGTCAACTCTCAACTTGGTCCTAGTAGAATGCTTTCCGTTTCTTTTTCTTGCCTTTTTTCTTGGTGAGTATCTTGCAAGTAACGTCTCTGGAGAAAAAGCCATGGGGTGCCCGAAGTAGGTCAATGAATGCCCAGCCTCGAGGAGTGAGAGGAAGGATCTTGGTGAGACGAGTACACAGGGAGAAGGAGGCCTGCCAGTTTCCCTGGGCACCTCCATGGGTTCGAGATTATTCGTCTGATATGATGCCAGGCTCCAAGGCAAGGACAAGAGACAACACAGCCTTCAAAGTTGGGAGAGTCAGCCATGTGCCACCTTGAAGTATTTGGAGCAGAACACGGGCTTGGATATGAGCGCGTGTAAACGGTGCTATTCAGCCTCTGGGCTGGAGCCGCTCGGAGAAGAGGGCTCAGGGAGGCAGGTGGGGGCGCCGGAGACTTGGTTTCTGAAGGAGGGAGGGCGTGGGTCTGGTGGAGGGAGTAGGGCTGTGGACGCGTGTGCAGCCTGAGCCAGGAAGAGCAGAGACTCTGATCACGAGTGTGGAGGCGGCGGGGCACGTCCTGCCTCTCACAACGGATATGGTGTGTCTCGCTGAGGTCATTTCCCAGATGATTTTATGTCAAGACGATGGTGAGCCCCTTGCAGGGCTGCGGTGAGAATCGGCAGTGATGCTCATGCAGCGATGAGCTGAGTAAGGGCTCAAGAAGTCACAACGTGTGCCCCACTAACGATGAAACAGGGGTTTCCAGGGGCATCAGGGACAAAGCCTGGGACATGGGGGCAGGTGGATGATTGGGGTGGACGCTGCTCGGTCGTCGTTCCAGGAGTGGGAGGAGCCGGGGCAGAGGGATGTGCTCTGTGGTGACGGGGTGGTGGGGGAGGACACCGAGCTTAGAGGATGCACCGAGGATGCTTATGGTCCCTTCTTCCCATCATCCCAGGAGCCAGCCGGGTGGCAGCCCTGGGTGTGCAGGAGGGGATATAGACCAAGGGGCAGGGGTGCCAAACTAGAGCCAGGATGTGGAGCCAGGGTGAAAGGGTATAGAGGTGCCTTTGCGTGGGGTGGAGAGATGTGTGGAGAGGGGGCAGGAGGCACGGAGTGCGGCTCGGTGTGTTTGAGGGGACAGGCGATGAAAGGACTCATTCCATGGGCATCAAAGACACAGGACCCGCGCTCACAGGAGAGGCCCGAGCAGGTGCTCTGCAAACACCGCTAGCTTGGGGCAGCCCATCCACACCGCCAGGGAGCAGAGGAGCTGAAGGCGTGCAGGGGGCCTTGGGCCAGGCAGGAAATAGAGCCGCGGCCTTGGGGGGAGTGTCAGTGGGAGGCGGGGATGATCCCGTTTCAAGGGAAAGAGGAGTTGGGGGGGTTGGGCCCATGGCAGAAGTGAAGAGAAGGAGAAAACGCAAGACGAAGCGGGGGCAGGGGAAGTGCCGGCAGCGGGGCGAGCAGGAGAATGGGGGGAGGGGCAGCGGGTTGGCTGCTGTGCCAAAAACAGCTGGACCCTGCCAGCCACCCAGAGCCCTGGACCCTCCTGCCCCCCAGGCATGCAGGGCTCCCGTGGAGTCCTAACGGACCCGCACCCTGGAGGGGTGCGATGGCCTGTGGGGGCCCTGGACCCACCAGAAGTTCAAGGAGGCCTGTACTTTTTAAGACTTCCTTGTATCCCTTTTGGCCAGAGTGAGCTGAATCCTGGGGCAGGAGGGGGGCCCTCTTCCAAAAGGTTGGCCTCCAGGTGGCTTACGTCGAACGACATCTGCAAAGACCCTCTCTCCAAGGAAGGTCACGTGCACAGTACCAGGTACCGGGGCTTCACCGTATCGTCGGAAACAGCACTCTCCTCTCGGGCCAGCAGGTGCGTGCGGCCGAGGGACACGGTGACCCTGGGTAAGCCTGGGGGTCTCCGTGGTGCCTTCTGCCTGTGGAGTTCGCTGGACTCTGGTCCATGATTTCCTTTAGCCTCTACTCACTTTGTGTTTTCTTCTCGCTCCAAATGACTGTTCTCAGCCCCCCAGCTCTCCCCAGTGCCGTTCTCTGTCAGTGCGTCCCGTTTCTGGAGTAGGATTGTGCAGCGTCAATTCTTTGGCCTTTAAAACCCACTGAAATTTATTTTCGGTGGAGGGCGGCACGGACACAGAGAGGTGAGCAGGAGTGAGTTTGAAGGTGAGGGGAAGGGACCCGACCAGGAGGGCTCTCCCTTGTGAGGCTGGACTATCGGGAGAGACATCCCCTCCGCCCCCTCGCCCCCTCCTCCCTCCTCTACCGTCAATCTCGGTTTCGCTCCCAGACCCACAGCCCCTCTGGAGGCCTGCCAGCCCAGGCCTGTCTTTTGGGGACCAGCCGCTTGTGCAACAGGCACACAGGCATTGTGCCCCGAAGTCTTTGTTCTCCTGCCGCGGGGCCATGGGCCAGGGCCAGGGCTTAGCGCCCTCCATGCTGCGTGGGTTCCCCTGACCTTTCCGGCTTTGGTCCGAGCTAGATGATGCTCACTCGCCTGCTCTCAGGTAAGCAGGAGGAGACTTGCTGCTCTTCACCCAGAGGACCATGCTTTCGGGTCCCTTGCGGTCTTCCAGGAGGGGTCCTGTGGAGTCAGCAGGACGACGGTTCTGTCTGCACACCTGTGCGCACGCGCGTGTGCACACACACACACACACACACGTGTGCATGCGGGACCTGGCTCCTCCTGCAGGTAAGGCCTGGTCCTGGGGTGAGCCAGCACCGCCTGCCCAGAACGTCAGCGTGTACTTCCGGACCCTCCGCCTTTTCTCTGGGCATAGGGGCTTGTTATCGGGTCAGATGGCTGTATCCTGTACACCTGGACGGGGGCTGCGTAAAGTGACCCCTGGGTCCGTCCAAGCACGGGACACTTGGTGCTGAGCTCCGGAAGGAGAGAAGCTGCGGTGGGCCCCTGGCACCGGCAGATGCTTATTGGTTCAGCAGCAGTCGGCATCCCAAGCAGCTGTGAGAACTAACACACCCCGAGATTCCTCTGGGTCGTGAACCAGGCTCGTGGCTTTGATTTTACAAACCGGCAGATGTGGCCCTTTTCCCACCAGCTGTCGGGAACCGCAAACGTCCTCAAATAGTTGGAACAGGCCTCAGGGACCATGAGGGTTACACCCAGTCACCAGGGCCCTTCGGGGGGACATCATGGTCACACACGTCCCGTCATGGACACTGCAGCCTGGGCCGACCAGGAGCTCGCTGCGGGGAGCCTGGCCCCCTGGAGGCATTGCCAGCCTCACACACGGAGTCAGCAAGTAATCAGTGCCTGTAGGGTTAGAATCATCTGACTCCAACTCAGATTGAAATTGTTACTTTTTTAAAAGGCAAGAAAGCAAATAAATTCCTCCCTGAATTTTGTGATTAAGTTTTGTAGGCCCTTCCTTTTGGGGATGTAATGGAGGAGCCCGATGTTCAGGCAGACTCCCTCCTCCTGAGTGTTTTTGTGAATGTGCAAGAGTGTGCACATGTGTGCACGTATGAGAGTGCACACGTGAGCGTGCACAGGTGTGGACTGTGCATGTGAATGTGTGAGCATGTGTGAGAGCACACATGTGTGTTCCTACATGTGTACATGTGTGCTTGAGTGTGTGCATGTGTGGACTATGTGTGTGAATGTGTGAGAGCACACACGTGTGTACCTACATGTCTACATGTGTGTGTGAGTGTGTACATGTGTGGAATGTGTATGCATGTGTATATACGTGTATTGTGAGTGCATATGTATATACATATGCAGTCATGTGTGTATGCCCACGTGCAAGTGTGCATGTGTGTGGGCTGTGTGTGAATGTGTGCACATGCATGTGAGTACACAAGTCTATATGTGTGTCCATGTGCACAAGTGTGTGAGTGTGAATATCTGTGTGTACGTGTGTGTGCTCATACATGCTAGTGTGCATGTGTGGACTGTGTGATTGTGTTTAAGTGTGCGTATGTATGTGGACATGCATGTGTGAGTGTGCACGTGTGTGTTCACACACATGTGTACCTGTATGTAAGTCTGTGCCTATGTAAGCATGTGTGTGTACATAGGTCAGCACCGGTGTGTGCACTTGTGTACATGGGTACATATGTCCGTATCTGCCTGTGAGTGTGCATGGCGAGTGTGTGCACGACTGTGTGTGTGAGTGTTCATACTACACTTAGTTCCCAGAGATTTCCCAACCTGGAGGGCCGCGTTTCAGAAGGAGAGCCGGGTGAGATGGAGGGCTCATCGGATCTGCCCCCTCAGTCTGCCCACATATCCAACAGCGCTTAATTGGACAGTTGGGGCTGACCTTCCATTTGTGAAAATCCCAACACAGAGAAGTGATTACTATTGAATATCCTTCAGTATTTGAGAAAACTGGAGCTTCCCTCCTGGAGTGGGCTGCTGGCCTCCCCTGAGGCAGTGGGGTGAGTTCATGTGGGTCGTGGCGACCCCCCGTGCAGGGCGGTTGGTCCCTGTCACCCGAAAGCAGTGGCCCGCTCTGCTCTGTTCCCGTCTCGGCACCTCTGTTCCCAGGCCACGTGCGGGCACTGCATACACGCTGTGGTTTTCTGTTCTTTGTGAATTAAACATGTTTGTGTTTCCTGTGTATATTTCACATTCATATGTTTTCATGATGAGATTAAAATCAGTGAATCTTTTATGAGTAAATATCATTGCTCCATGTAGAAGCCATTAAAGAAGCTTTTGGAAAAGTATATGCAAAAGCACCATTAACTTATTTCCTGATTGTTTTGTATTTCTCACAGCATCACCGTGCTCAAGTGTTGGGTGTGACTTCCCAGTCCATAGACGGTCCCCCACTCTAAGGGCCTGTGACCTGCTGTCCATCCTACACAGTACAAGACCGAAGATCGCAGGCGTCGGTCCTGGGCAGGTCATAAGCTCATATGGTCACAAAGTCCTGAAGCCATCAGTGACACACAGGAGCCTTTTTCTTTTTCCAGAGCAATAATCATGGCTCTAATCTCAGTGCCTCCATGTCCACATGCACCTGGAATAATCCATAGTTTTACTGAAGGAAACACTGTTGCCGTCTCCTAAGATGTTGCTGTCTCCTAAGGGAGATGCAGACCCACAGCCGTTCCTTCCTTCTGGGAAGGGAAAGGTGGCTGGAACTCAGAACCCAGAACGGGACTCTTTCCCGGGCCAGGGCTGGTGCTGTGGGTTATCACCACGTGCTTGCGCCGTGCCCCTCTGTCCAGCTGCTGCTACATGGCATGATCCCCGAGGTGTCTGTGTCGTTCTCCATCTAGGGGAAAAGAGCTCCTCACGGGTCTGATGGCATCCCCAGCCCGGCGCATTCAGTAGACAGCCAGTGAGAGCTCATTGAATGAGATCTGAGTGGCCAACGAACATGTGAGTTTTGGGTAAAGAAACCCTTTTCCAAAAACAGCACACAAGGAAAATGTTGGCAAGCATGGCTGGCCATCCGTGGTTGCGGAGGACGGCTCGACGTTGGTCAAAAGCACTGACGGTCCATGGCCTCTTTGCCCCGGCGTCGGAGGTGTGCAGAGACGGGGCACTTTGGGGAGGCTGAACCCCCAGGCCTCCTCAGTGAGCAGCCTGCATGGCACAGTTCCAGCCGCTGTGTTGAGCGTCTGTCTAAACAGACCGGTTTCCTGGGATGCCAGAGGAGGTCCGGCTAACCCGCTTCAGAGATGCGGTTGTGCCTCCCATCCTTTTTTTTTTTTTTTTTTTTAAAGATTTTATTTATTTATTTGACAGAGAGAGATTACAAGTAGGCAGAGAGAGAGGAGGAAGCAGGCTCCCCGCAGAGCAGAGAGCCCGATGCGGGCCTCGATCCCAGGACCCTGAGATCATGACCTGAGCCGAAGGCAGAGGCTTTAACCCAACTGAGCCACCCAGGCGCCCTGTGCCTCCCATCCTATATTGACTTGCCTTCCTCTTTATTTTCAGGACATTTTGCTTTCCCAGGGGCCCCCAGGCTCCCATGGCACTGCGCACACACTCGGCCAGCACGCCGGGGCACGGGAACGCATTTGGCATTCCTGTCACCGCCGCCGAGGTCATATCCGTTAGTGCGGGAGGTGCTTAGGCCATTATCAGCCACTGATGCCTCTCCAGCTGCGAGACTAATTTGGATTCAGGGAGGAAACATGGACTGATCTCCCCTTGGCCATCCACCACCAGGCCTCGCGGCGCGTGCGCTCCCCGTGCCGTCCAGGGCCGCCGGGCCGCCGCGGCCGACTTGCCCAGCCCCGAACGACAAAACAGAGGTTAAAGCCCAGGCGGGACCCAACGCCAGCCCCAAGAAAAATGGCAGTGCCTTTATCATTCAATAACCAATTTACAGAGCTAAATTTTAAGTTTAAATTAGACATGTATGAATAGTACATCGTGTCATTTATAATTCATGATGAATAGTAAATTATTCTAATGGACTTTCCTATTCTATTTATATTCTAACTATCCATACCAGGAGCGGAGAAACAAATTCATGGTGTGGCTTTTGATTGCATCCTGTATGATTGGGGGTGTTTGACTTCCCCTTGGACAACATTTATGGTAATGAAGCCTGAGAAATTGTGGGGAAAGGACAGAATGATACACGTCTGTACCGTCCCTGCCCAGAGTATATTTCAATCATTTTTTTTCTCTATTTTACGTGGAAGAACATAAAGGAGGGGAGCCTAGGAGACTGAGTCTAAGTGAGAACGGACAGAAGAACGCTGTGACTCCAAGGACACCTAGTTTGTCAGCCCCGGGGGCCATACCCTCCCTTCCTCATTCCTATTCCTTGGATGAGCAGAGCTCTCTCTCAAATCCAAGACCCTGTGAAGAGGACGCAAGGAGAGACTGGGGCCCCCAAGCTGAGAGGGAAACATGGTCTCCTGATCTTGGCACCATCCTGCGGGAAATGGCCCCAGTAAGGGGACTCAACACATCTCCATTACAAGAAGCAGTGGGGGGCACGTTCCTTTGGTGCAAGACTATCTAAACATTGAGGCACTTGCAATCTAACCGACATGAAGAAGGAGCCCAGAATTTGGACAAGGGTCTAGTCCTAGGAGCTGACTTTACACAATTTACAACACCAGAGGTAATAATGAATTTAGCCCCTGAACTCTAAGAAGAAAGTTGCCATTTGTGATGTCACCTATCTACCCAATGAAATGCTACGGGGGATATTTAAACATGAACTTTCAGGGACTTCAACCTTAAGATGATGAAGAAAAGCAAAGCCATACACAAAGAATCTTCAGGAATCAGCAATTTTGCAGACTCTCCCAGTTCTACAAGGGAGGGCATCTCAGAGGAAGGAGGGTTGACCCTGAGCCCACGGGAAGGATGACTGACTGTCGTCCTAGAAGTGAGGAGAAAACTAAAGCAAACTCTAAAAGTGGGAGGGGAGTATCTCTTTCTACATGAAGGTCTGACTCCCAGTCTTTAAAAAAGGGGATGAAGCCTAACGTCCAATTCCTCCTAAGAATCTGACCACCAGGCGGCAGAGAAGATAGTTTGCACCTGACACCGGCCCTGGATGTCTTCAGTCGTTCTGACAATGTCTTCCTCTCTGCGTTATTCTAATGTTGTCTGATTCGCAGCCAGACTTGCTTACGTTAAGGCCGCCTTGTCTCCAGCAGGAAGGCAAAACAGCATCATCTGTGTTTCTGGCTTGAGACGGAGGTGGTTCTCCACCCCATGATAAGCTTTCAATATTGTCCTGCATGCCGAACAGAACGATTGATTGATTATTGATAGATGGATCACCTAAGAATTGTTTATTCCGTCTTGCCCACTTGGTCGAGAACCTTGATTCTTCGCCCCCGGGAGGTCTGCCCCCAGCTCCACCGCGGAGCTCCCCGGATCTCAGCCCAGTTGTCTCTGGGGCAGAAGTGCTTTTCCTGCCTTTGTCGGCCAGCTCCGGTTCTGTGTTTGACAGCCACTCACTCACCTGCACCTGACACAGCGGCTTCTTTGCAAAGCAAAGAGTCACTATTGTTTGTCTTGTTTTGTTCACGGACTTTTTTCTCTTTGGCTCTTTCCTGACTTTTCTTCTTGGCGGGTGCATCACTTGTCCCCTTGTCCTCGCTCGTGGCTTATCCGATAAGTAACGGACTCTTTTTACCTTTGCTTTCTCTCCCTGTCTCCATTCTCCGCCCACATTTTTAGTGAACCCTCCGATCCACTGAGCAGGATTTTTCTCTTCTTGACCCTCTTTTAACACTCTTGCCCATTGGGCTAACTGTGCTGGTGAGCCCACGTGCAACAGAGGGGCTGGGGGGCCCCTCTCTTCCATGCTCGGGGTGGCCCCTGGGCCCCGGGTGGCGGGGACTGTCCCCTACCTGCTCGTTTTCCGTTCACTGACCTTGAATGCACGCTCAACTTATATATATTTTTAAACATGAATGATTTCATTCCTTTTGTGGTTTTTCCTAGGTACTTTGCTCTCTTCTGGCCTTTCTTAACTTGTGTCTAGATAGAAATTAGGATTGGAATGTGGGTTGGATAAAACAAAGCAAAACACATTTGGCCTGAGCGGTGGCCAGCTGCCTTACGAAGCTAGTTTTGTTTTGAGCTCTCCGCGCGGTTGAAGGTGGGCTCTCTCTTCTGGGCTCTTTCCCGCTCACCTAGAAATGGCTGGTGCCGGTGCAGTAGTACTGCTCAGCGATGTTGCAGGGATAACAGCTGATCGTTAAGGTAGAAGCGCTCTGACTGCCAAATTGTGAAACAGATGCTGGCACTACACGGGATGTGGAGGAAGGCAGGGTGTGCAGACTCACCTTGCAGGCCCTTCCTGGATCACCGCCCACCCCCCAACCTTGCTACCTCTGTCTTCCAGCTGGCCCAGCACCTCGGGCCCTGCCCACCCTTCCCGCTGATAAGAGCAGCTCCCACTTCCGTAAAGGTTGAGGGAGGGGCTGGATTAATGACGTCCGGTGGGGATGTGCTCCTGGACTCCAGGGTGATGGGTGTCTTTCCTACTAAACATCCCTCACCGTCTCCTGGAAGCTCTTTCTTGATCCCCCATTGGGGAGAAACAGGAAACATTTATTCTCTTGACTTTCATGCTTGCGTCCTGACATTTTCATTTATTTCAGATTGCATACAATTAGGAAAACACAACGGTGAGCAGCGGAGCCCGCTGGGTGCTCCGTAGGACTGCTCTGCTTGGTCAGGGCTCCCACGCACCGGGAGTCACACGCACGTGCGAGAAGCAGCGAGGACACCCTCCAAGCCTGCCGCCCCACCTGCTGACGCTCCCCCTGTGTCTCTCCAACCCCATTCTGGGGGTTCATCGTCACGTGCCCCCTCCCCCCGCCCCGGAGCCATGGTCCCCTCTTTAGATTCGTGGTGCAGAGAAGAAGGGGCAGGGTGAGCACTCCTGCCGGGAGGCCAGGCTGGGTCGGGATCGGCTGCGGCCACTGGCTGATGGGAACGCGGGCTCGCCTCCCACCCGGCTCCTCTCGGAAGTGCCTTTCACACTCCCCTCGAGCGGCTGCAAAAAATCAATGGGAAATAAAAAATTCCTTCAGTAAGGAGATACAAACACGGACACATACACTCATTTTTCAGAATGTCTCCGATGGCTCGGGTCGCTTTCCTTTCCTGTGGAATACTACGGTTATATTTGCTTTCTATGCCTTATTTTCCTTTGCATTTTAATGATGTTATTTTTCCTGATTTTCATGTCCAACGGGAACATCGTGGTCTGTGTATCTCAGCAAAATGTTTATCTCCAAAATCAAACT
>LNAC01000118.1:4040920-4153621 GCA_002007465.1 Ailurus styani
TGGAACTACCCTGCGGGCAAAGCGAGAACATCTGCCAGATGTCTGCTGCAAACAGGAAGCCAAGCTGAGACTCAAGGTGTGTTCAGTTGACTTTTTATGAGTTAAATCAAAGCTTAGAAAGAATGTGTAATTTCTCAATGGTTGCTTCCTCCGTGATCCGTCACTAAGCATTAGAATACCGTGGGCCACCCTCCTCTGGCCTTGCTGTCCATGGGCCATCCAGGAGAACGGTCTTAGGAGCTCGGGTTCACTCTGACAGTGCTGGAGGCTGGGCTGTCTAGTTCTGAGCCAACACTGAGCCTTTTCTGAGCCTCAGCTGGGTTTCCAAACCGTTTGGACAGCTGAGGACAGAATGTATTTTCAACTTAGAATTTGGAAAATTTAGATGCCCTGACAACGAAAATTAAAAGAAAGGGGCCTATGGCATGGCCCACCCCACGGATCCCCAGTATCTTCCGCTTGGGCACTCACTCAGCCTGCACATTGCCTGCTGTGTCAAATAAGTTTTTAGAAACATTTAATTTGTAGACTATTGACATTTAGACTCTAGCTGTCAATGAGAGTGTGTGTTTTAAATTAACATGCCGCATAACCAGCTTATTGTACAGGATTGGGACAGGTTCATATGTAAGTAGTTGTCGGTCAGATCTCACATCATAATGCACACTTTCAATGAAATCCGGTATCCCCTGCTGAGAAATGGTGGCTGGATGTTTGTAGTTAACCATTCACTGAAAATGTTGCATGTTCGAGTAATCAATAGAGAATCGTATTAAGTCGTAGAGTGTAAATCATGGGAGAGACAAGAAAGTTTTTCCTCCTCCTTTTCAAAAGTTTAATAAATGAGATGAGTGCTCTGAAGAGTACGTCTCTGGGAAATAAAGCCTAACAACCTTTTTTGGTCCTAATAATGCAAACATCGACATTAGAATGAAAATCAAGATTTAGAAGAATGTTACCAACTAATTTGGGAGGAATTTGTTGGGGAAAAGAGTACCAGAACGGGAAACAAGTTCCCAAAGAAAATTGGATATGTTTTTGGAAAGGGTCGTGCAAATATCTAGTTGTATTTGTGGGATTAGAAAGATAACACTGGATGTGGAGGTCTTCCAAGAGTTGGGTTGCTGCAACCCGTCTTGGGTCCTCGCCATGCTTGTTCCAGGAAATCGGGGCCCACGAGTCTTTGAATTGCAGTCCCACAAAGACGGACCCGGAAACTTGAGAAAGATGACGTCGGAGGCACCTAATTTAAATGTTCACGACTACCAGTGCCTAGTCGAGTTGTCCTCGCTGCCATCTCTCAATCATGTCCTTAGGTGGTTTTATACCTTTGGATCATTGATACCTAGTGATCAGTACAGAAAAAGAACCAGGATTAATTTAAATGCATCGTGGTGTGAAAGAAGTATTTTACTCAACGCCTCTCCTCCCTTTATATAGAATAGGTGCACACACACACACACACACACACACACGAAATATCCACGTGTGGGTTTTTTCCTCTGGTGTCCAAAAGAGGAGACCATTGTATGAAGCTTGCCTAGAGCTTTCTTTAACAGTGAATGCCGTATCCTTTTTTTCAACTAACCCTGGTTTTCATCTTGAATTTTAAAATAACGTTTTGTAGTTTCAATTTACAGGAATCCATGATTTTTTGAAGTAAACGTTTAAGGTTTATTTTTTTGGAAGGCATTCGTAGCTTTTCCCCATGTAAGTGTTGTCACTACGATCTTCTTTCTCTGTATGGCTTATAGGTAAAAATATGTGGCTGGACATACCTGTCTGGCATTTTATTTGTGTCTCCTTTGTAATAGGGTAAATTTATTTGGCTTCCAAACTGCCATTGTTTGCCTAATGTCTAGTCTCTCAGACTCTTGGTGAGAAATTGTCAAACAAAATCTGATTTACACTGAGGTACACGGAATCTGATTAACACCGAGGTTTAGGTACATCAAGCTCTGGTGGCCGATTCTGACATTCAGTGTGGACCCCATGAAAGTAGGAACTGTCCCCAGGGCCCGGAAACAGACGCCAGAAAATCTACTCCTGAAGTCTGGGCTCCTTATCACCCAACGTCTCCTCCAGTTTCTTACCTTTCAAGGTAATGTTAGCAGGCTTTAGTTTGTAAGGTCCCATGCTCCCCTGGAAATGGTAGGGCTGTAGATGGCCCCAAATAAAGTGGTCTTGCTGAGTGGAGTCAGCTCTGGAGCCTTGTCTCACTTTATGTTTAAGGTTCACAGAAGCAGGAAATACATACAATTAAACTTGCCAAAGCCTGGGAACATAATTAAGGGACACTCCTTGAGAACTGCTCGTTCAAGATCGTCTTTTAATTGCTATCTGGCTAGAAGAGACCAGAATGAATGAGGTTGTTAGAATTTCCCAGTCAATCTTGCAATGCTCCATTTCTGTAATTGCTCTAGGAAGGTTATGGGTTGGATGCAAGAAATGGCTTCCTTGTCGTGTCTCAGGCAACGTGAGCTTTGGGCTGAGGTCTGTTTCAGCTGGGGATTGAGCTTTCCAGCCCCGCTCTCGCTGCTATGTCTCAGACACACGGATTGCGTTATAAAGATGACACATCGGATTGCAGTTCTGTCTGAGTCTCCATGCCCCAGTCCCGGGAGCAGTTCGCCCACAACAGCCTACAGGTCCAACTTTGTTGTCCATGGATTTCTTTTAGACCCTGGAGTCAAGAACACTCTTTACACTTTTTATTGTCGAGCAACAGCAACAGCATCACAAGAAGAATTCAGTGTTCAGTGTCCGTGGGTGCAGTCTTGTTAGAGCAGGACAACCCTCGACTGGGTTTGTGCGTGACTGGGTTTGTGCACAAAGGCACACGTGACCACGTGCAGCACAGACCCCCAGGCCTGCGAAGCCTCAAATAAGTATGAGCTGGTCTTTTACAGAGTGAGTTTGCTGGTCTCAGATCGACCGTTCACATGGCCGGTGAAAGGTCAGGGCAGTTCGGCAGGGCCCGGTAGGGACTGCGGTGATCTGGAGAGCCAGCGCCCAGCCCCGCCTCCCCAGCAGACTGGAGCCACGCTGGGAGGGCAGCCCAGCGTGGCTGAATCAGCCGAGTTTTCAGGACAAGACGGCACATGTGATTGTTGTATATTTTTTTAAAAATCAAGCCGTACATAAAGGAAACCAAATATCCATGGCTCATGACTCTGCAGAGCTGGTGAGTCATAGACTCTGCCCCATCGGCTCCTTTTAAGGCTTGCAGGACCACGGGGGTCTCTAAAAACAGAACAAGAACTCTGTTCTCCTCACACTTCCCTCCGGATATGCAACGAATTTTGTATTTTTCACTAAAATGGTTGAATCCGGTGTTCTCAAACTATCGTTAATTGGGCTGGCTTTCATAAATACGGCAGAAGTAAGTAGATTCTTCATGTGACTATCACACTCATGTCTAAGCCACTTAGCCAAAGACTATCACCATCACTTTCACCTGGGCCTTATGAAATAGTAGATTCAAAAGGGAAATCGAAGTATTGAGATAGGCTTATAACAGATTTATGTACGCATTTAGTCAGCACTCAATGAGTAGTTGATGAATAGGTGAGTGTTCAGTAGATATGAATGGATCTACAGATGAACACATATGATTTTTTTTTGAACATTTTGTTTATTTATTTAACAGATAGATCACGAGTAGGCAGAGAGGCAGGCAGAGAGAGAGGAGGAAGCAGGCTCCCCGCTGAGCAGGGAGCCCGATGTGGGCCTCGATCCCAGGACCCTGAGATCATGACCTGAGCCGAAGGCAGAGGCTTTAACCCACGGAGCCACCCAGGTGCCCCATATAAATCTTTCTTCATATATTTTATATGCTTATTTGTTTTTTAAATATATATATATATATATAGAGAGAGTAGTAAGTATATATTAATAAGTAATACTAATTTAATAAGTAATTATTAATTTAAATTATTAATTTAATAAGTACTTATAATTAATACTAATAAGTATATATTATATATATAGAAATACATAGAGAGAGAAACAGAAAGAGAGAAATTCAGGGAATGACATGCAAAGCTGGAATCACATTAAATGTGTGGAGCTCCGCTGTCATCCGGATATTCACAGAAAGATTTCCATCCACTCCACCATTGCACTGGTATTTATGACACACCTGCATGGTGCCAAGTCTGTGCTGGGAATTGTTGATGTATCCAGTGAAATGATCATATTACAGGAATACATCGGAGTAAAAAGCACAACCCACCACTGGGGTCCTCCCCTGGCTGGGCCCGGCCCCTTGGTTCTGCTTCGCTGTGCGGACTGGACCACAAGGAGCATCCCATAAACCTTACTAACCACTATTCCTTGCTGATGAGGTAGGAAAGGGAGGGTGTAAAAGGTTCTCTGGTTTCTAATATGCATGCCTGAGTGCATGCGATGCCATTTACTAAAATAGGGATGGCAGGGCAAGGTAGAGAATCATCCTGAGAGCGCAGCAAGGTGGAAGTTCCTGAGGAGCATCCGGCTGGAGCTCTAAGGGGGAAGTGAGGGTAGAACTTCCCGTGTGGGCAGACTTTCAGCAGCTCCTGTCTTGTCAGAGGCAGAGAGCTCAGCGCCCGTGGGTGTAGGTGAGCCCTGAAGACAGAGACGTACATCAGGAGCCTCAGGTCAAAAGGGGAGAAGGCGGGGGACTCCGAGTGGACTCTGGACGACATATGCATTTAGAGCAGGGTCAAGGGAAAAGGTGTTGGCCAAGATCATGAGGAAAACCAGGGCCAAGCAACGCCATAGCAACAAGGAAGGTGATGGCTGCGCAAAGCCCATGGTAGGTGCCCCATGAGCATATAACCCGAGACACGGCTGCTGACAAGACAGCAGACTCCGGGCCATCAGGGGGACAGCAGCTGGATCTCTAGGGAGGAAGTAAAGGCAGATAAAAAAACATCTATTTTCCCCCAGAAGTTTGACCACGAAGCAAAAGAAGAAATACAGCGCAGGGGTCCAAACGGTGTGAGTTTGCATGCATACGTGCACAGGGTGTATGTACACACTTGTTTAACTTTTATTTGGTGAAGACGTTGGAAAAGCTGGGTCCCACTTGCTTTCACAGCATCTGTGAGTTTTCTGATAAGAGTGACCATCATACCCTGATGGCCAACACCTGAGGCTTCCATGAGACCCAGTCCTGTCCCGCTTCTGGCGGGAGCGAGCCTTGTGACCTGGGGGAGTGCAGAAGCACCTTGGTCTGTGGATCTCCCATCAGTCAGACAAACGTTCTAGCATCAGCGGCCTTCAAGGTTTCTTGCAGTCCCCTGACCTTAGAGTCCACTGTTTGCGTTAATGGAACGCATGACACTTTTCGAGTCGAGCACACTGTAGTGGGTCCATGACAAACCCCGGTGGGCGGCCAAGGGAAGGCCGGCATCACCCTTCCCGGTGCCCCGGCCCTTCCCCAGCTCCTGTGGTGTCGGCGACAGTGTCCCCCCGGAACTCGGAGCGTAGCTTGGCTCGGGACCCTGTGATGCCCAGCCTCGATCCTATTCTTTCCCCCGTCACTCTGCCCTGACACTTAGTCTTTGCATTTTATTCCAGACAACTCATCTTTTGTGTTTTGCCTCAACAATTCCACTTAGACATCACCAAATCTTTAAATAAAGACAAAGAGCACAGCATCTTGTCCTTGTTTTCACTTAGGCCGGCCAACGTCCCAAGGACTGGTTGTATTTCTACCTCCCTCTAACGTGATAGGAGGCAGAGACATGAGGAAACACAAAACCCCACACTTACAGTATCTCTCTCTCTCTATGTATGTACACATGCTGTGTCTCTGTGTGTTCAACCAATGTTAACTTTGGAAGCTTTTCAAGTGTTTGTTTAGAGATGGGGACATAGAAAGCAGATGTTTCTGTATTTACTGACAGGGTCCTTGTGTGTTTTAATGAGGGCTGCCTCTCAAGCATGAGTTATATTATTTGTCAGTTAGTTCTGAGATTTCATCTTTCTTTTTCTGAAGTAATTCAGATCATATTACCCTTAACATGAAGTCAAAGTATCCAGAAACACCCGAGACATCAGTGTTTTGAAGTTCTCAATCATCTCTGCGTGCCTCAAGTTCCCATATCCCAAGAACGATGGACGTTATTTAAAGGAATTACCGCCTACGTAGGATGCTTCGAAGTCCTGTCGTTGTAGGGCTGATCTGCTCATCCTTTCTTTTTCTGCATGTGTTCTAAACTCCCTAGTGCTTTGACCCATCCTTTTCCGAGCTGAGAAACACTGACTCTAAGAGCTGCGGCCCAAAGAAATCACCGTGTCAGTCATTCCCTGATGCTGGTCCAGCACCGAAGATCCTTTGCTTACCTTCCCACTGATTGTCATGAGGCCCGCACACGGACCCAGCTTGGCCTGGGGTTTAACCTGGGTTCTGATACAATGTCTTCTCTACTTACCTTATAGAATTAACCTTCTGGGTCATGAATTTTTTTAAGTCGACTTTATTAAGGTATGATTTACAAACAATAAAATGCACAAATATGAAGTGTATATTTCAATGAGGTTTGAAATATGTGGACATTAGTAAAACTACCACTTCATTTCCGATACGGAAAATTTCCAACATCCCAAAAGTTTCCCATGGTCCCTTCTCAGTCAGTCCCTTCCCTTCGTCTCAAGCCCCAAGCAGCCACTCATTGGCTTTCTGTCACTATTGATCAGCCTCTCCTTTCCCTGTACATCGTATAAATGGAATCCTACACTTATGCTTGACATCTCCTGCTCAGAACAGTGCAGCCACTTTCCTTCCGTGTTGTTGTACCGGCCATTTGTTCCTCTAAGCGGCTGAGTAGCAGCCCACTGCATGGATGCTCCATGGCATCGCCTCCAGATGGATATTGGACTGTTTCCAGTTTTCTGACAATGACAATCAAACTCACTATGAACATGGGTGCCTGAGACTTTGGGAAAATATCTAGGAGCAGAATTGTCAGGTCACATGGTGAGTGTTTAGTTTTATAAGGAATCATGAAAGTGTTCCTACAAAGTGGCCATACCACGTCACAGTCCACTAGCTATGTGGTTAGCTTGGTATCACTAAAATTTAATATTGTCAATCTTTTCTGATTTTAGTCACTCTAGTGAGTGTGTAGTGGGATCTCACTACAGCTTAGAATTGCATTCCCCTAATGACTAATGATTCTGAGCACCTTTTCATGGGCATATTAGCTATTTCTCTCTCTTCTTTGGTGAAGTGTAGTCCTGTCTTTAGTTTTCGCCTTTTATTAAAATTAGGTTATGTATCTTCCTACTATTGAATTGCGAACACTTTTATCTATAACGGCTAAAACTTATTTGCCAGATGTATGTATTATGGAGTACCCCCCGCCCCAGTTGCTGACTCGCCTTTAACTTTCTTAGTGATACCTTCAGAAGAACAGAAGTTTCAAGTTTATTGAATTCCATCTCTTCTTACTTTTTAAATAAATGCTTTATTTTAAAATAGATTTCAATGTACATAAAGGTTGCAAAGATAATGCAGAGAATGTCCATAGATCCCACACCCAGTTTTCCCTACCTTACAATTCCTTGCATCTCACCTTAGCATGGTCTTTGTCACAATCAATGAGTCAGTATTGATACAATATGACGTACTTTATTCTGATTCCTTTGTCGCTCTTGTATCTCACTAATGCCCCTCTGTTCCAGAGCTCCGTCCATGAGACTACATTGCATTTAGTCATCATGGCTCTGTAGGTTTCTTCTGGCAATGACCATCTCCCAAAATTTCCTTGTTGTTGTTTATGACTTTGACAACTTTGAGGGACATGAATACCTACCCAGCATTTAACACCCACCTTGCCATAGCAGATACAACCTGTGTACAGGACATCAGCAAGGACATGGAAGAGCTGAATATCCCTTCAGCCAACTGGACCTAACTGAGATTTAAACAACCTTCACCCCAACAGATAATGCACATTCTTCTGAAATGCATGTGTAACATTCACCAAGTCCATCTCTATTCATAAAACAAACCTTCACGAATCAAAGAGAATTGAAATAATGCAAAATATCTTTTTAGACCATAATAGAATTAAACTGCAAGCCAGTAAGAGAAAGGGATCAAGAACATCTCCAGGGCGCCTGGGGGGCTCCGTGGGTGAAAGCCTCTGCTTTCGGCTCAGGTCATGATCTCAGCGTCCTGGGATCGAGGCCCGCATCGGGCTCCCTGCTCAGCAGGGAGCCTGCTTCCTCCTCTCCCTGTCTTTCTGCCTACTTGTAATCTCTCTCTACGTGTCAAATAAATAAATAAAATCTTAAAAAAAAAAAGAACATCTCCAAATGCTTAGAAATTAACCAATGCACTTTTAAATGATCCATGGGATGAAGGGCAGATGTTCAAGGACTTTAGAAACATGTTGAATAAAAATAAAAGTAATATGCCATGTTACATGTGTGGGGTGTACTTGTAACAGGGCTTTGAGGGAGATTGATAATATTGGAAGTATGTATGAAAAACTGAGAGAGGTTTCAAATTAAAAATCCATGCCTCTTTCAGAAGTCAGAAAGAGAAGAGCAAAATAAACACAAATCAACAAAGGGCAAGAAAATAATAGAAATAAGAAAGAAATCCATGACATTGAAAGCAGAAAAACCATAGAGAGATAAATAAAAAAAAAACCTAAAACTAAAGCTGCTTCTTTGAAATGATCAATAAAATTGATAAACTTCTAGCTAGATTGGCAAAAAGAGAGGAAAACCTACAAATCACCAATACGAAGTATAAAAGAGGTGATAACATCACCTCACAGATGTTAAAGGAGTCTGGGAAACTACACACAACAGTACAGAGTTTCAACAACTTACCAAAAATGGTTCAATTACTGAAAAAAAAAGATAAAAGTGACTTCATCAAAATTTTAAAAATTGCTGTCTGTAAGACAAGGTTAACTTAAAAGCATGACATGAAAAGGTAGATTAAGAGAAAATATTTGTGAATCACATATCTGAAAATGGATATGTATTCAGAAAAAATATCTATTATATATGTAAAATACATAATGTATATAAATATACCCCCCAAACGAAACTGTAAAAAAAATGATCCAATTAAAAATGGGCAATACAGGCGAGCCTGGGTGGCTCAGTTGGTTGAGCATTGGACTCTTGATTTCAGCTCAGGTCATGATCTCAGGGTCATGGGATGGAGCCCCATGTCAGACTCTGTGCTCAGGGGGGTCGCCTTGGTATTCTCTAAAAAAAGAAAGGGGGGCAAAATAATTGGAGGGACATTTCACTCAAGAAGAATCAGATAGTTTATGAAGAGATGTTCAGTATCATCAGTCATTAGGGAAATGCCAAATAAAACCATGATGACCTAGTACTACACACCTGATAACACAACTAGAATAAAAACTAGAGACAGTCCCAAGTGCTGGTGACGGTGGAAAGCCACTGGAACATACACCGATTGTTGGCAATGAAAAATGGTACAGCCTTTCCGGAAACAATGTATCAGTTTCTTATAATCTTAACTGTGCATTTGCCACCTAAGCTAGTAACTCCATTCCTGGGTCTTTATCCAAGAAGTGAAAATCTGTGGTCACACAAAACCCAGGCACAAAAAAATATAAATGTAAATATAAATAAAAATATAAATATATAAATTTTATTTCTAATAGCCAAACAACGGAAGCAAGCCGAGTGCCCTTGACTAGGTAAACGGATTAAGAAGGTCTGGTAGGACCACACCAGGGAATACTAACCACTCCGTAGTAACAAGGAATGTGCTGCTCAGACACGCAATGATTTGAGGGTCTCAAAGACGTTGCGCTGAGTGAGAGAAGCCAGTTTCAAGGCTACATACTGTAGGGCCCCATTTATATTCATATGACATTCTCAGGCAGGCAAAACCATAATGACAGAGAATAGATCAGGGCTGCTAGGGGTCAGAGTGAAGAGGAAGAGCCAACTATAAAGGGAGAGAGAGAGAGGAGAGGGAGTTTCTGATGTGATGGGACTATTCTCTATCACGACTGTGACCATGTTGGCACGAGTCAGCACACAGGCACACCACCGCCCAAGGAAAGACAATCCGACTGTAGGAGACCTTAAGATTAAAATCAAGGGAAAAACCCAAACGGCCAATAATAGCGGATAACTAGGTAAGTTATGATAACGTCACTTGCTAAAATGTTAAGAAGATAATTGTAAAGATTGCAGCAACATGATAAAGCAGATTTGTAAAAATATGAAGTGCGAAGGGTTATATTTCAAAGTTGTGAATTATATTTAATGGCACATAAAATTTTGGCATGGAAAAAATAAAAGGGAACAGACAAAGTGATGAAAGACATTTGCTTTGCAGGATTATGGGTGATTTTCTTTCATGTTCTTTTTTTTCCAGAATTAGTAGAAATATGGCCTATAATTTTTAACATGTTAAAAATAATTTGGCAAATTTAAATGTTTCCATTTTTTGATAATTGATAGAACACATGCTAAACCTCATACGGAAATGCATATGCAAAGGTATAAAGTGTATCCTCTATTTAATTAACCATCAGCTATATATGGGTTGGAACCCGTGTCTTCATTTTTCCTTCTGGAGTGTGATTTTATAACATTTTCACATCACGGTGATGAAATTAAGGTTTTACCCGTGAGGTACCATCTATAGGAACTTGAAACAAAAACGAAGAAATGTGTGCATGGTGAGATTGTGTCCGAATTAATAATTCTGCAGTGAATAATTTTAACATGGTGAAAATCACAGTAAGGAAATGGAAGCCTTATTTTCAGAGCTAAGGATTATTCGATGAAAGCAAACCTGATTTTTCCTCATGAGATAGGGATAGAATAAAATTCCTACTTTATTCCATCGGATGTTTATTGCTTCCAGTGAAGACAAAGGAGACTGGGTGGTTGAGAGTCAGGTTTCTATCACTTCCTTCTCCATTCTGCTTAGACAGCATCTCAAAACGTCGATTATCCCTAACGCCCCAGTCCCGGGCTCTGGGAGAGGACGCGGCTAGTGTTCGCAAGCTGCACTTGGAGGGAGACCTCGGGGCCAGACCTAAGCCACGAAACCGGGGGCGGCCACGGGGTTTTACCTCTTATTAAAGGCATCACACCCCTGGCCGGGGTTGCCGCAGGAGGCTTCGAGAGGAGCGTGTGAGCAGGAGTGTGGACTCAGGTGTGCCCGGGCAAGCCCGCGCACACCCACACACTCGGCGCGGGGACAATGAGCCGCTGCCAGACCTCTCTGGGGCCCAGGGATCACGGACCACAGCTGGGGACGAAGACCCTGAAACAGAAATTAATCCACCTGAGTGGAATCAAAGAAAGAAGAGGAAGACACCTGTTTGGGCTGGAGGCTGCGTCTCTAGAAACCAGACAAACAAACCCCAACACACCAAGCCCCGGCCCGAAGCCGGCCGCGCGCGCCCGGAGCGCGGGCAGAGCCTGGGGAGAGGGGAGGCCTCGCACAGCCGCCCCCGCCCCGGGCCCCCGCGGCTGCTCTGTGCTGTGACCCCTAATTGCCGCAGATCCCAGGCAGGTTCTGAGTGGCTTTTTGAGCCGCGGCGCCCAAGCGGCCTCCATCTGCTGCGGCCTCCTGTGCCTCCCACGGGGGGACCGGGCTAATTTTTCAGTCAATTAGCAGAGGGCTGCTTTTGTTCTGCCCGCGCACCCCCTGGGCTCTGCTTACACTGGGAGCTGGCGTTCAGATGGGGTGGGTTTGGAGAAGCATATTGTGCTGGTTTTTTCCATGACCTTGTGACACCGTTGGGCAAACGTTATCTCAGTAATCTCAGCGATTTGCTAAAAAGCCAGGCTGAGCTTCACGTCCATTGTTGTTGTGTCTGAGTGTGAGTGTGTGCGTGCGTGTGTGTGTGTGCTCGCCCCCACCGGGGCCAGAAGGAAGGCGGGGACATGAATGAGCAGTTTTAAATAAACAGCATGTTTGTATTTTGTGACCCTCTATGTTTTGTTTCAAGTTCACCCGTGTCTTCAGTTTCGAATCCAGTGACCTCACTCGGACAGAGCAGGAGTCGGAGGGAGAAAGAGATTTGCTGGGGGAAGGTGGTTTATTCCACTGAACCTGCCACGGCGAGAAGCGGCCGTCATTCTCGGCAGGGTGGCTACTGTCGCTGTGGCAAGATCTGGGCAAGACGTATGTCCGTCTGTAGAAGCCACGGACCTTCATCACCTCTTGACTCAGTTTCCCGGCAAGACGGGAGGAGACAGGACACGGGCAAAGGCAGGCTTGCCTGAGGGGCCCCCTCGCTGACGGGGTCTTGCTGCGAGGCTGCCCTGTCCCTCCGGCAGCACCAAACGGGGGACCCCGGCAAGCAGCCCGGCCTCTCCGGCCGGGGAACCCCGGCTGCCCCTCCAGCTCTCGCCGGCTCGGTCTCTCCACCGTCCTTTCTCCGCGACGAGCTGGGACATCACACCCCGTTCCCAAAGGTGATGTGTTTAACCCAAATCACCGGGCAGGTAAGGGTCTGAGCACTTGCTTGACGGATGTTGGCGTGGACCTGCCACCACCAGCGGGCTCTTCCTCTTCGGGGTCCGTGACTCTAAATTGTGCTTTCTTTCCCATTCTCCTCCAAAATACAAACTGTCTCCTTTCTATTGCGATTAAAGATGGTGGGAGTCCAACACACAGCATGGTTTTGCATGTTTGAAATCGGAAAACATTTAGAAAGAGAATCCAGCCCCCAAATCCCTCTCCCTCCATCTCGGGAAGCCCTGGGCTGTGCCCCACGAGCCCTACAGGATGGCAATTTCTCTAAGCACCCTTCCGTGGGGGGCCTGGGAGACGGTGGGCCCCCTCCTGGGAAGATCCCGGGCCCCCCGTGCTCAGCCCCCGCCTTCTCCAGCCCCCGGTGTGTGCCCACCTTGCCCACAAGCCGGCCGCCTGCCTCCCCACGCCTCAGCTGGCCCGGACACCGGATCTCTCTAGAGTTAATAAATATACTTCTCCTCAGTGTTAAGCAATAACATACCCACTGGGTCTGAGCTGGGGTTAACAGATTTCTGAAAACTTCACTGCGTGACAGCCTGTCCTGCATAATCCCCTCTGCTGTCTCGTGTTGCGGGGCAGAGATGATCCCGCTCGTCACTCTAATGGTCTAGAGTTACACTCGTCGCCCGTCTCCGGCATATGGGGCCGTGTATGCCCCTAGGCCCAGCCCCTCTCTTCCACGGCTTTTCAAATGATAACATTTGGCAAAACCAGCTCCGATGGAAAGTGCACGCTCCTTCCTCCAAAGGGCGGTGACAAAAGGGCCATCAGAGGCCTGACTGCCGGCCAATCATGGTGCTCTTCACCGGGTAATGAGAGGGGCTCTTCTTACTAAAGCCGAGGGCCCTGGGGGCCGCGAGCAGGCCTCCACTTAATTATACAGCCCTCCTCTTAAGGGCCCAGTCGGCGGAGGGCTGCAGCTGCGCGGGTCTTCTCGGGGGGGCTCCCTCCCTGCTGGCCAAGCATACTGATGGCTGGACGGTCGCGGCCGGAGCACGGGGACACATCGCGCCTAGGAAGCCACCCCGGGTGTGAGGAGGACCCCGGGATGCCGGAGCGGCCTTCTCGGCCACGAGCTGGGGCCCTGGGGCGGGGGGGAGTGTGAAAGGGAGGGAGGGGGCGGGCAGCAGAGTCAACTGAGGACAGAGAAGGGGACAGACCCAGGCTAGATGCAAGAGTGTGGGGCCCTGCAGGAGATAAAGCACAGGTAAGGGGCGGGAGTCTGCTTCTTGAGGGCGCAGTCCATGTTCCTTAAGGTGGAGAAAACCGGCCATCGGAAGTCAAGGCTGGGAGCCATGGCAGCAGGCTCTGAGGGCACTGGGCGCTGCCCTTCCTGCCCTTGACCCACACCCCGGTCTGCCTGCTCTTTGGGGGGTGGCCTCTGTGTTCTCTCCCAGGAAGGCTAAGACTCCATGCTGGGTGGGCTCCGCGGTTCCGCGCAAGCCCGCAGTGACTGCCAGCTGTCCTGACGTATTAGGGAAAGCTGTAGCTGGTCGTGACTCAGAGCCCCGGAGTGGCCGAACACCAAGGGCGTTCACACTGGGGTTACGACAGGCCAGCGCTCTGCAGGGACTGTGCTCAGAGTCCAGGGAAAGTTCCAGCAGTCCCACAGGGTCAGTGTGACCTTTCTTTGCAAGAAGTAGTCACATTTGGGGTGATGGCTCATCCAGCTGTCTTCGGCTAGTGGCATCTTTGAAGTTGTGGGTCAGGGTATCTTTGTGGCGATTTCTGGCTCTGTCTTGTCCTTGGCCCATTCCTCTTATGGGGGTTTCTGTGGGTCCGCAGGGAACATCAGCTTGGATGCATGGCTGCCACCCTTGGATTCTCTCCGTGGAGAGCTGAGTCCTGCTGACATCTGGTCTCAGGTCCCCTCTGCTGGGTGCATGTGACCTAGGACCTTCGCCTGGTGCTGCTTGGGGATAGTGTTGGCGGCATGAAGCCAGCGCTGAGTCTGCCAAACTTCCAGAGCCCACAAAACAAAATGAAGATGGACACAAATACGTAAATAACCAACACCAAAGAAGCAACACAAAGTGCCACAGCGGACGGGGCTGGGCCGCATGTTGTTTCTGTGCCAGCGTGTCGTGCCAGAGTTCGGGAGCTGTCCCCACTGACTCTATCCGCTTTACAGGGTGCGGGTTCTACGCTTGAAATATATTTCTTCTCTTTCAGTAGAAGTAAAATACGCATGAAAATTAACCACTTAAAAGTGTACAGTCCCATTCGTTCACAATGTTGTGTAAACACCACCTTAATCAACTTCCAAAATATTTTTCGTCATCCCAAATTAAAGCCCCCTTCCATTAAACAGTGTCTCCTCGTTTGCTCCCCAACCCATCTACTCATCTGCTGTGTTTCTACAGACGTGCCCGTGTGGACCTCTTGCAGGGACGGGATCATTCCTCAAGTGCCCGTCTGCTCCGGGCTGCATTCACGGAGCATGAGGTTTTCCGGCTTTGTCCACACTGGGGCATGTGTGAGGACTTCACTCCTTTTCATGGCTGTAGAGTATTTCACTGCACAAAGAGACCACGGTTTCTTTCTTTTTTTTTTTTTAAAGGTTTTATTTATTCTTTTGACACACAGAGAGAGGTCACAAGTAGGCAAAGAGGCAGGCAGAGAGAGAGGAGGAAGCAGGCTCCCTGCTGAGCAGAGAGCCCGATGTGGGCCTTGATCCCAGGACCCTGAGATCATGACCTGAGCTGAAAGCAGAGGCTTTAACCCACTGAGACACCCAGGCGCCCCAAGACCGCGGTTTCTTTATCATCGATGGGCACGTGCTTGTTTCCACCTTTTGGCCGCTGTGAGAATGCTGCTGTGGACATGGGTGTGTCCGTACTTGACTCTCTGTTTTCACTTCTTTTTGGTGTCTGCCTAGTAGTAGAAGTCTGGGTCACATGTGACCTTTTGAAGAATCTGATTCAGAATAGCGAGAACCTTACACTGTGTCAGTCCTCATTAATGACAGATGGGCCACATAATCCTTGTGGGGCTTCTGGGCCAGTGAAAGATCTGGTCCACGGGTCCTGCCACGCAGGGATGGACACAGTTACCTGCTCTGTAAACGTCAGCAGCGTTATGGCTGTGCACTTCCTGGTCCACTCGAGGATCAAATCCCATCTCTGCAGGCCCAGCAGCCTAAGAAGATAGTGGCTTCTGCAACTGCCTATTTGCCACCTGCCTGGTGATAATGTTGTTGGAGTTGCGGATGAGGGTGTGGTCATGTGTGGGTTATTTATGGTTTGTCTGCCAGGATGGGATTGGACGGCCAAGGCTGAGAAGCCAAAGGAATAGAACCCACAGAAATTCATAGCGAGATACTCACTCTTAAGGATATAGTAGTTTATTTTTAAGATTTTATTTATTTATTTGACAAAAAGAGAACACAAGCAGGGGGAGCAGCAGAGAGAGAGAGGGGGAAGCAGGCTCCCCACTAGGCAGAGATTCTGATGCGGAGCTTGATCCCAGAACCCTGAGATTGTGACTTGAGCCCAAGGCAGATGCTTAACTGACTGAGCCACTGAGGCACCCAAGGATGTGATAGTTTAAAGTTATCCTAAGTCTGGGGCACCTGGGTGACTCAGTAGGCTGAGCATTTGACTCTGGATTTTGGCTCAGATCATGATTTGAGGGTCCTGGGATTTTCCACCATGTTGGGTCTGCACTCAGCATGGAGTTTGCTTGAAGATTTCCCTCCCTCCCCCTCTGTGCCACCCCTACTCAAATTAATTAATTAATTAATTAATTAATTAATTAATTAATATTTAAAAGAAAAAAAAGTAACCCTATAGCTGAATATTCCCAAGTTGTAAACATTGACACTTAAAGTTTATCATTCATACCTTTGATGTGAAAATTAGATTTGCAATTAATACCTTATATTATGGTCTAATTTATGGTGCAGCCTGGAAATCAGGTTGCTTTCCAAGGTTTTGGGTGATAGATGTTCAATCTGAATTCATGGTTGAATGAGCATCCAAACCCCTGTATTTTCCAGGTGAGAAGGAACGATGACTTAGAAGTTACGTGCACGGTGAAATCCCAAGGCTCCTGGATGTCTGTTTTTCTCTACCAGGCTGACAAACGGTATTTGCACAATGATATTTACATCACTTAAAGATTTCTCACACTCTAGACCATTTGTATAGTGGGCTATTTCACTGATTTTTCCCCCCAGTAGGTGAAATCGCACCATTATTTATCATAAAAATCACACCTCAAGCCAGTGTACTTTCTCATGCAGTGAGTGGGTTTTAACAGGGCTCTGAGGGATTAAAGCTTTCCTGCTGGAGCTCAAACCAGGGCACTTCATTGTCCTATCGAATGAGACCTTGCCTACAGCTGGTGGGGAGAGCGTGGTGTTCTAGGCTGTGCCCTTCTGTGCCAAACGCAGCATTTTCATGCGTAAAAAGGCAGTGAGGGGCAACCTACATGGTAGGACAGTTCCATCATGAGGATAATTCGTGACCAGGAAGATAGAAGACCCCCTTCCAGACTCGTGTCGGCCCCTCTGGGGCACCCCCGGGACAGTTTGCACTTCACCTTGCTGCTGTGCTTGCCAAAAAGTGACCCCCGCTGTCCTCTTGGAATTGCCTGACACCCCACGGCACATCATCTGGGCAAGCTGTCATCCTGGGACGGTATTTTTGATTGGGAACAAAAAACACTTTCTGACTTAAGATGGATAAAGGGGAAATTTGAGCAACAGGACAGAAGGGTGTGTGTGTAGGTATGTGTCTGTGTTTGTATATCTGTGTGTGCCCTTGTGTGTACCTATGTATGTCTGTGTGTTCATGTGTGCTTGTGTTTCTGTGTGTGTCTGTGTATTTCTGTGTTTCTGTGCCTGTTTATAGATGTGTGTGTCTGTGTTGTGTGTGTGTTTGTGTATATATGTATATCTGTGGATGTGTGTGTGTGTGTGTGTGTGTGTGTGTGTGTGTGTGTGTGTGGTGTCTGGGAGATAAAAGAATGACCCAAGAGCATCATTTGCACTTACAGGAGGATGGCCCATCTGTAAACACATTTTAGGTAGCCCTCTCATTTCCCGGACCTCATTTAACCTCCAATATCTTGGCGTGTGCCCCTATTGGTGTCAGCATAGGACTGTGTGCTACTGGGGTCATTCTTGTCTTGTGGCATCTCGAGCAGAGAGTTAGTCTGAAAAATAGTGTGTGCCATTCATGGGAAGGCAGAGGGCAGCCTATATGAGCAGCCAACAAGGCGGTGCTGTTGTATGTATAAAATGACTCGTTCTGCTATTTTACTATTGAGGGAATATATTTAATCAAAATAGGAATAAAGTGTCATTGCACATGTCTCCTGAGTTTGAGGGGGCAGAATCACAGACCCCAAGTATTTGATTTATAATAAGTAAAGGAAAACTTCTCAGAGATTAATTCTAGCCTGGAATCCTTCCTTTGATAGATGAAGAGTCTGAGGCAGAGCACAGCTAAGTGCCTGGGCTCCTGTCCTGGTGAGTCAGCGGGGAAGAGGGACCTCGGGTTTCCAGTGAGATCCTATCACCTTACAGGACTGTGAGAACTGGGACCCTTCAAGTCCTACCCTACAAATACGCTGTAGCCTTTTCTTCACTAAATATCTACCCCATGGCTCATCAACAGCAGCTATGTGAAATCAGAAGGTTGTGCCATTGTAGACTTTTTTTTTTTAATTTACTGAGTTTATTCACATCCTGATTAGACTGATTCTTTTAGCTGCATTATGGTCAGTTCATACCCAGGAATGGACCCCGATGCTTAACAACATCATAGAAATATGAGGACTAGTTTTAACGAAGCTGTCGGGGGCAGGGTACAAAAGTCTCCTGGAAAGTAGAAAGAGGTCTGCCTGACTTCTCCCTGTGTGGGAGTTGTAAGCCTGTGACCCTAAAAGTGAGGAGTACAACCAAGCTAATAGCAGGGGCGAGCAGGGTCCTTGCTCAGGGCAGGGCCTAGAGACATTACTGCTCATCAGACAGAAACACATTGCACAGCACATCAGAGCTTTGACAGGAGTAAGAACAAAACAGAAGACTGGGCAGGAAGGTGTTGCAGGGGTCCAGGTTAGCTGAAGAATGCCTGGAATAGAGATGTGTCCCACAGAATGGGGAGCACAGAGAGACTTCTGAATGAGTAACTGATAGACCAGGGAAGTCTGGATTTGGAGAGTGAAAAGACACAGAGGGTACACTATATGCAAAATTTGCATAGACTCTTCAACAGATTAATGGTGAAGTGAGGAGCGTGAGCTACCAGGAGGTCCTGATATCAATCTGGTTTTATTCATCTTGAGTATAATGAGGTTGGGGGTCGTTGGGTGAGAGGAAGGAAGACAAGACACTCACTGTGCTCGTAGAGATGAAAGACAAGTAGGAGGTATGAATCTGCTGTGACCACCTTGCAGGGACAGCTGAAATTCTAAGACTAAATGAGGAAAGTGGTGTAGGGATAAGTTCTTTCCCACCACAATTGTGATTGATAAGCTTCATCTCTTTTCCAGGACGCTGAGGCATTACTGAGCAGGGGCTTCTTAAAGTCTGCTTTAGTCCTACGTTGGGACATGGCTCCTGCTCCGGCAGAATTAGTCCCAAGAGATGTAACCCCAGCCTCAGTCTGAACATAATCACTTCAGTCAGAGTTCACGGAACCCACTTCACGTGTGTGACCACCTCTAATTTAGAAACAAACATGCCATTTGTATAATTATTCCCATTTTATAGATGAGAACTCTGAGGCTCACAGAGGCAAAGTAATGGTTTTCAACACCACATAGTAAGAGAAGGAGATGATAGCTTTCAAACTAATGCTTTCTCCCAATTTTCCCAAACATGTACTATAAGAATGGGACCCTGGAACAGCAGGGTCATCTAAACTTCTCATGTCTGGCATTTCATTAAGCTCTCACTGCAGGAATCTTGATGTGTTTTAAGGAAAGAATGAGGTGCATGGGAAATGAGGAGATGCTTCTGAAAAGCCATGGACTCACCGTCCCTGTTGGGAGAATAACATGGGTGGGAAGGACGAGGGCAGCCCTGCCAGACGGCGAGCTGGGGGTGGAGAAGTAGGGGACTGGCTTGACTCTGAGTCACAGACGACTCTTCTCTCAGCACAAGCACACACAAGCACACACACACACAGAAACACCCACAAGATACTGACTGGGGTTCCCAGGAGAGTGACCCAATACAGTGATCTGTTTTCACACTTTTAATTTTTTGTGATTCTTTGCCCCAGGGGTGCAGGTCTGTGAATCATCAGGCTTACACCTTTCACAGCACTCACCATAGCACAAACCCTCCCCAATGTCCATAACCACCCACCCAATCCCTACCCTCCCACCCCCAGTAACCCTCAGTTTGTTTCGTGAGATTAGGATTCTCTTATGGTTTGTCTCCTTCCCGATCCCATTTTGTTTCATTATTTTTCCCTCCCTACCGCCATGACTCCCCACCCTGCCCCTCAAGTTCCTCATTTCAGAGAGATCGTATGATAATTGTCTTTCTCTGACTGACTAATTTCGCTCAGCATAATACCCTCTAGTTCCATCCACATTGTTGCAAATGGCAAGATTTTGTGCGGGTTTTGATGGCTGCACAGTATTCCATTGTATATATAGACCACATCTTCTTTATCCATTCATCTGTTGATGGGACATCTAGCTTCTTTCCATAGTTTTGGCTATTGTTGACATTGCTGTTATAAACATTTAGGTGCACGTGCCCCTTCAGATTTGTATCTTTAAGATACTACATTTGTATCTTTAAGGTAAATGATTCCTCTTTTTCCGCATCCTCGCCAACATCTGTCATTTCCTGACTTGTTAATTTTGGCCATTCTGACTGGTGTGAGGTGGTATCTCACTGCGGTTTTGATTTGTATTTCCCTGATGCCAAGTGATGTTGAGCACTTTCTCATGTGTCTTTTGGCCATTTGGATGTCTTCTTTGGAGAAATGTCTGTTCATGTCTTCTGACCATTTCTTGATTGGATTATTTGTTCTTTGGGTGTTGAGTTTGATAAGTTCTTTATATATTTTGGATACTAGCCCTTTATTTGATATGTCCTTTGCAAATATCTTCACTCATTCTGTCTGTTGTCTTTTGATTTTGTTTACTATTTCCTTTGCTGTGCAAAAGCTTCTGATCTTGATGGAGTCCCAATGGCTCATTTTTGCCCTTGCTTCCCTTGCCTTTGGTGATGTCTCTAGGAAGAAGTTGCTGTGGCTGAGGTCAAAGAGGTTGCTCCCTGTGTTCTCCTCAAGGATTTTGATGGATTCCTGTCTCACGTTGAGGTCTTCCATCCATTTTGAGTCTATTTTTCTGTGTGGTATAAGGAAATGGTCCAGTATCATTCCTCTGCACATGGTTGTCCAATTTTCCCAATACCATTTATTGAAGAGACTGTCTTTGTTCCATTGGACATTCTTTCCTGCTTTGTTGAAGATTAGTTGACCAAACAGTTGAGGTTTCATTTCTGTGCTCTCTGTTCTGTTCCATTGATCTATGTGTCTGTTTTTCTGCCAGTACCATACTGTCTTTATGATGACAGCTTTGTAATAGAGCTTGAAGTCTGGAATTGTGATGCCACCAACTTTGGTTTTCTTTTTCAACATTCTTCTGGCTATCCGGGGTCTTTTCTGGTTCCATATAAATTTTAGGATTATTTGTTCCATTTATTTGAAAAAATATTGATGGTATTTTGATAGGGATTGCATTAAATGTGTAGATTGCTTTAGGGAGCATAGACATTTTCACAATATTTGTTCTTCCAATCCATGAGCATGGAATGCTTTTCCATTTCTTTGTATTCACCTCAATTTCTTTCATGAGTACTTTATAGTTTTCTGAGTACAGATTCTTTGTCTCTTTGGTTAGGTTTATTCCTAGGTATCTTATGGTTTTGGGTGCAATTGTAAATGGGATCGACTCCTTATTTTCTCTTTCTTCTGTCTTGTGTTGGTGTATAGAAATGCAATGGATTTCTGTGCATTGATTTTATATCCTGATACTTTACTGAATTCATGTATGAGTTCTAGCAGTTTTGGAGTGGAGTCTTTTGGGTTTTCCACATAATGTATCATATCATCTGCAAAGAGTGAGAGTTTGAGTTCTTCTTTGCTTGGATTTTTGTTTATTCTTTGTTGTTGTTGTCTGATTGCTGAGGCTAGGACTTCTAGTACCATGTTGAAAAACAGTGATGATAGTGAACAGCCCTGCTGTGTTCCTGATCTTAGGAAAAAAGTTCTCAGTATTTCCTCATTGAGAATGATATTCGTTGTGGGTTTTTCATAGATGGCTGTGATAATATTGAAGTATGTACCCTCTATCCTACACTGTGAAGAGTTTTGTTCAAGAAAGGATGTTGTACTTTGTCAAATGTTTTTTCAGCATCTATTCAGAGTATCGTATGGTTCTTGTTCTTTCTTTTATTTATGTATTTTATCACATTGATTGATCTGCAGATGTTGAACCAGACTTACAGCCCAGGAATAAATCCCACTTGGTCGTGGTGAATAATCCTTTTAATGTACTGTTGGATCCTATTGGCTAGTATTTTGGTGAGAATTTTTGCATCTGTGTTCATCAAGGATATTGGTCCGTAATTCTCCTTTTCGATGGGGTCTTTGTCCTGTTTTGGGATCCAGGACTGCTGGCATCATAAAGTGAGTTTGGAAGTTTTCCTTCCATTTCTATTTTTTGGAAGAGTTTCAGGAGAGTAGGTATTAATTCTTCTTTAAATGTTTGGTAGCATTCCCCTGGGAAGCCGTCTGGCCCTGGGCTCTTGTTTGTTGGGAGATTTTTGATGACTGCTTCAATCTCCTTACTGGTTATGGGTCTATTCAGGTCTTCAATTTCTTCCTTGTTCAGTTTTGGTAGTTTATACTTCTCTAGGAATGCATCCATTTCTTCCAGATTGTCAAATTTGCTGGTGTAGAGTTGCTCATAATATGTTCTTATAATTATTTGTATTTCTTTGGTGTTGGTTGTGATCTCTCCTCTTTCATTCATAATTTTATTAATGTGAGTCCATTCTCTTTTCTTTTTGATAAGTCTGGCCAGGGGTTTATCAATCTTATTAATTCTTTCAAAGAACAGATTCCTAGTTTTGTTGATTTGTTCCACTGTTCTTTTGGTTTCTGTTTCATTGATTTGTGTTCTGATCTTTATTATTTCTCTTCTTCTGCTGGGCTTAGGCTTTCTTTGCTGTTCTTTCTCCAACTCCTGTAGGTGTAGGGGTGAGACCTTTCTTGTTTTTTGAGAAAGGCTTGTATTGCTATGTACTTTCCTCTCAGGACTGCTTTTGCTGTGTCCCAACGATTTTGCACAGTTGTGTTTTTATTTTCATTTGTTCCATGATTTTTTTTAATTCTTTAATCTCCTGGTTGCCCCATTCATCCTTTAGTAGGATGTTTGCTCTTTAGCCTCCATGTATTTGAGTTCTTTCCAACTTTTTTCTTGTGTTGGAGTTCTAGTTTCAAAGCATTGTGGTCTGAAAATGTGCAGGGAATGATCCCAGTCTTTTGGTACCAGTTGAGATCTGATTTGTGACCCAGGATGTGATCTATTCTGGAGAATGTATTATGTGCACCAGAGAAGAGTGTGCATTCTGTTGCTTTGGGATGCAATATTCTGATTATATCTGTGATGTCCATCTGGTCCAGGGTGTCATTTAAAGCCTTTATTTCCTTGTTGATCTTTTGCTTTGATGATCTGTCTTTTTCAGTGAGGGGAGTATTAAAGTCCCCTATTATTATTGCATTATTGTTGATGTGTTTCTTTGATTTTGTTATTACTTGGGTTATATAGTTGGCTATTCCCATGTTATGGGCATAGATACTTAAAATTTTTAGAGCTTCTTGTTGGACAGACCCTTTATGTATGATATAGTGTCCTTCCTCATGTCTTATTATAGTCCTTGGCTTAAAATCTCATTTCTATGATAAAAGGATTGCCTCCCCAGCTTTCTTTTGATGTTCATTAGCATGGTAAATTGTTTTCCACGCCCTCACTTTAAATCTGGAGGTATTTTTGTGTCTAAAATGAGTTTCTTGCAGATAGCATATCAATGGGTCTTTTTTTTTTTTAATCCATTCTGATACCCTGTGTGTTTTGATTGGGGCATTTAGTCCATTTACATTCAGGGTAACTATTAAAAGATAGAATGTAGTGCCATTGTATTGCCTATAAGGTGAATGTTACTGTATATTATCTCTGTTCCTTTCTGGTCTGTTGCTTTTAGGCTCTCTTTGGTTAGAGGAGCCCTTTCAATATTTCCTGTAGGGCTGATTTGGCATTTGCAAATTCTTTTAGTTTTTCTTTGTTCTGGAAGCTTTTAATCTCTCTATTTTAATGACAGCCTAGCTGGATATAGTATTATTGGTTGCATATTTTTCTCATTTAGTGCTCTGACTATATCATGCCAGTCCTTTCTGGCCTGCCAGGTCTCTGTGGATAGGTCTGCTGCCAGTCTAATATTTCTACCATTTTATGTAGCAGACGTCTTGTCCTGAACTGCATTCAGGATTTTCTTTTGTCACTGAGACTTGTAAGTTTTACTCTTAGATGATGGGGTATTGACTTATTTTTATTGATTTTGAGGGGGGTTCTCTGTGTCTCCTAGAGTTTGATGCTTGTTCCATTCACTAAATTAGGAAAATTCTCTGATTTAATTTGCTCCAGTATACCTTCTGCCCCCCTCCCTCTTTCCTCTTCTTCTGGGATCTCAATTATTCTAATATTGTTTCATCTTATGGTATCACTTATCTCTCAAATTCTCCCCTCGTGGTCCAGTAGTTGTTTATCTCTCCTTTTCTCACCTTCTTTATTTTCCATCATTTGGTGTTCTATATAACTAATCCTCTCTTCTGCTTCATTTATTCTAGCAGTAAGAGCCTCCATTTTTTATTGTACCTCATTAATAGCTCTTTTGATTCCAACGTGGTTAGATTTTAGTTCTTTTATTTCTCTAGAATGGGATTTTACTTTTCCAGAAAGGGATTCTTTAATATCTTTCATGCCTTTTTCTAGCCCAGCTAGCACCTTGGTAATCAGCATTCTGAATTCTAGTTCTGAGATCTCACTAATGTCCATATTGATTAGGTCCCTAGCCACAGGTACTGCCTTTTGTTCTTCTTTTTTTTTTTTAGGTGAGTTTTTCTGTCTTTTCATTTTATCCAGATAAGAATAGAGGAATGAGAGAACAAAATCCTAAAAAGGTAACAATGACCCCAGAAATATATACACTAATCAAATCAGAAGAGACCCAAAATGGGGGGAGAAGAAAGGAAGAAAAAAGGAAAAATATGTATATATATACATACATACACATATGTGTGTGTACATATATATGTACATACATATGTATATATATGTGTGTATATGTATGTATATGTATACATATGTGTGTACAAATATATGTGTATATGTGTGTATACACACACACACACACACACACACACACACACACACATATATATATATATTAGATTATTGAATAGAACAGAGCCTCACACTTGATTTTGGGTGTATTTTGGTCTGTTAGAAGAAATTACCTCTCAAAATTTTAAAGAAAGAAAAACTTACATAGATAGATAGATAGATATAAAAAAATAAGGGTAAACACAATGAAGTGTTTAAATATGACTGTAAAAATGAAAATTAAAAAAAAGATTCTAAAAAGGGAATTGATAAGATAAGAAGTTGGTTTAAAAAAGAAAATGAAAAAGAGGAAAGAATGTGATCAGGCTGGAGACTGGAACAAAGCCATGTGCTAGTTTCAGGATATATTTGATCTATTAGAAGTAACCGTATCCCAAAATTTTAAGAAAAGAAAAAACTGTATGTATACAAAATATAAGGTTAAATACAATGATGGGATAGAATATGACTATTACAATGAAAATTAAAAAAGATTTTTAAAAAGGTATTGATTAGATAAAATAGTTAAAATCATTAATATAGGAAAGAGGGAAAATTTTAAAAATAGAATAAGAAAAAATAAAATTAAAAAAAATTAACTTTGAAAGACTAAAGAATCACAGGGTAAAAAACATGAATTCTATGTGTTGCTTTCCCCTAGCTCTGGAGTTCCACAATTTTCATTGATCAGTGAACTTGGTCTTGGCTGGATGTTCTTGCTGATCTTCTGGAGGAGGGGCCTGTTGCTGTGATTCTCAAGTGTCTTTGCCCGAGGCGGAATTGTACCGCCCTTGCCAGGGGCCAGACTAAGTAATCTGCTCCAGTTGGCTTTCAGAGCTTTTGTTCCCTGAGTCCTTTCCTTGCAGCTTTGGCGGACAGGAATGAAGATCGCAGCCTTCCAATCTCTGACCTGGAGGAGCCGAGAGCTCTGGGACCTCACTCTTCAGTGTGCCCTCAAAGAACAGCAGTCCATCCCTCTCGTCTCCATGGTCTCTGGCCACACTCCGAGCTCCTGGCCTGTGACCAAGCATTTCTATCTCTGGCGAGTGGCCCCGTTTGGAGTCTCCAAACCCAGCAGATTCCTGCTGCTGCTCTTGCACCACTCCTCCTGGAGGAGGAAGGTGAGTCTCCCTGGATTTTCCACTCATGGGGTCCCTGCTCGAAGGGTAGTGGCCTGACTGTGCCTTGGATCATGGTTTAAGGTAACCCCGAGCTGAGAGCCCCTCCTCAGCTTCCTCTGTACTGATGGCTTCTCCTCTCTGATACCTGGGAGGTCTGTCAATCTCAGACACCCCCGGTCTTTCTGTGACCCCATGGGTCCTGAGACCTCACTGTCCCCTCTGGAGCGACATCCCTTCGTGGAGCAGACTTCTCAAAGTCCCAATTTTGTGCTCCATGGATCTACTGCTTGCCTGGAGCCGGCCTCTGCCCCATGGTCCATCTTCCCGTAGCCTTGGACTCACTTCTCCACCCTTCCTACCTTCCAGAAAGTGGTTGCTTTTCTGTTCTGGAGTTGCTGCTCTTTTCTTCGATCTCCTGTTGAGTTTGTAGGTATTCACAGTGGTTTGAGAACTATCTAGCTGGTCTCTTGGGGCCTGATGATATTTAGGTCTCCTACTCCTCCGCCATCTTGCTCCTCCCCTTGGACCATAACACTTTTGAACAAGAAAACATGCCTAGGATTAATCAATTATTGGGAATTACTAACTAAACACATTATTTATTACATGAACATTACAGAAGAATTGCATAAAATATCTAAATGCTGGGTGTTTTGCACAGTTAAGATGCCAGTGAAAGGAGGTTAAAGAGAAAAAAGCTAACATTCTTTGGCACACACATGAATGATGGAGAGGTTTGTTCCAAGTGCTTAAATAAACTGCCATTTCAGGCATATGTAAGTAAGGGGAAAATGCCATTGTGTTATATTTCCAGGTAAATAAATCTGGATTTTCTTTGTTCCATTGTCCTATGAGGTAAAAGGACTGACATATCTATTAGTTGGAAACAATGAGGATTGTTGAATAATAAAATGATTTTATAGAAAACTTTTCTAATTTGAAGAAGTCTGCACTCCAAAATATAATGAGAATATTAATAAATGGACCAGATCTAAATTTCCACCTAATGCCAATGTAGTAATGCCTTATGTTCGCACCTTTGTGAGGCTGAGTCATGAGTTTTTTGTGCCATGATGGATTGCAAGAGGGCTCTGTTTCCACTTTCATAGTGTGGAAAGAGCACCAGACAGGAGGAAACAATGGGAACGTGCATGGACCTTTCAGAGAGGTGGGAAGTGTCAATAACAAATAGAAATCAGGAGAAGGCATTCAGAGTGCTGAGATTTTCTGTGCCAAAAATGCTTTTCCATAGGTATGTGCCCTCCTCTGTGTGGCATGGATATGTCATGGACGGCATGCAGGCACTGTTGAGTCTCCGTGATGACGTGTTCCCAGATCTTTGAGCCCCCAGAGGCAGACTCAGTGGAAAGCAGGTTCTAGAAGACTACAAAGAAGGTTGTGAAGAGATACTTTGGAAGGATAGCTAACTGAGTCCTCAAATGGTGTTTTGTACTCATATTTCCTCCTCTGATTTAAAAAAAAAAGACAGCTTTTGCATTCTTTGTATCTACCATTTAATATAATGTTGGCAGTGGATGTTTCCTGAAGGCACCTTCTGCTTTTGTTTTCTGAACTCTAAAATTCATCCAGGTGGGTGGATGGAGGGTGGGGACAGAGGGTAGGCTGGGGTGGTGGTGTGTTGTGGGTGTGCTGTGGGATGACTCCGACCTGCACGTAAGCAAAGTCTGAGCTGTCCCCAAGGCTAGTGTGAGGACAGTGGCGTGTGGTCCCAAGCGCAGTGGGGCAATGGTTTTCTGGTCCCTAGTGGAAACTCAGTGGTAAGCAGCTTCTAGAGGTCGAAAGGAGAGGAAGCCCTTGTCACTGGAATTCAAGCTCTGACAAAAGAGCTCACTCAGCGCAAGCTAAGTGAAGACAAGCAAGGCCAGCTGCCCCCATGGGAGAGACCATATAAGCTGAGCAAACACCAACTCCCTGTGACAGCCCAAGTACCACAGACTGGGAAGGCTACCTGTTCCCTCAAGTCCTAGTGGGAGGGAGGCCCCTAAAGCTTTCCTAGGGATCAGGGAGGGGGAAGTATTCCCAGCAATGCCTGGATGGAATTTCCTTCCAGGTAGATAATGTAAGTTCAGAAATAGATTCTTTTTGCCAAAAATAATGAGCCAAAAAATTGTAAGTGAACTTAGACACACACATACAAATACACATATGCAAACAAACATATACAAATATATGTACATACCATATATAGTCACACCAATACATATGCACACACATATATATACATGTAAACAAATGCATGTGCACACTACAATGTAAAAATCATAACTGTACAATTCAATGGGTTTTACAAAACATTTCAATCAAGAAAAGCAACTTTTCTGAAAACCCAGGCTAATTTCCAACTAATCCCCCACCCCCAGATATCCATTCTGCCTTTATAATCCTTTTGAAGGAGATATAAATGGGCTCCTACCATGTGTTCTCCTTTGTGTTTGTCTTCTGGTTGATGTCTGTTGCTCCTGGTGTACTAGCTCTTTCTTATTATATTTGTTGTATAAATATATCAACATTTATTGATTTATTCTGCTACTGATGAATATTTGGGTTGTTTCCATGTTGGGTTGCTATAAATACACTAGGGATCCTATGAATACAGCTGTCAGACGTTGGTGTACACACGTACAAATTTCTCCTGGGTATATATGTAGGAGTGGGTTCTGGAGTAGGCATGTTTATCTTTGTTAGGTACAGCCAGAACAAGATGCTGTGACAACTTACATTCCAACAAAGAATGCATAAGAGTGCCAGATGCTCACTACCCCATCAGCACTTGGCATTCTTGGTCCTAATTTTATTTTAACCACTCTGGTGGGTGCGTATCTGTTAGTATCATATTGTGGCTTAATTTGCTTATCACTGGCATCTAATGACATTGAGCTTTTTATAGTTTATTTGACATCTGGATATTCCTTTTTGTGAGCTCAACATCATAAAATTCAGGTCTTTTGCTGACTGAAGAAATTGGTAGATTTTTTGGCTGATTTGTAGGGGTATTTCTTTTTTATATTCTGAATAAGAATTTTTGCTGTATTGTAAATGCCTTATCCTGGTCTGTGGTTTGTATTTTCATTCTCCTTGATGGAGTATCTCATGAACAGAAGTTCTTCATTTTGATGAAATACAAATTATTACTAGTTTCCTCTGTGTGTGTGTGTGTGTGTGTGTGTGTGTGTGTGTTATTTAAGAAGCCTTGGCCTACCTCAAGGACATGAAGATAATTGACTATGTGTTCATTCATGAGATCTTATTATGTTAGCCTTCTTAATTCTGTGATTTTTTTTTTGAAAAAAAATAGCGTTTATATATTGTGTGAGGAAGGAGACAATGTTCCCCCCACCCCATGGATACATAATGGTTCTAGAACTATTGACAGAAAAGAGTATCCTTTCCTCAGTGAATTGCATTGGTGCCTTATTTTATTATTATTATTATTATTATTATTATTATTATTATTATTATTATCCTCATCACCACCATATCATCATCATCATTATCTTTAAATTAGGTGATTTGCATGTGTGTGTGTCTATTTCTGGACTTTGCTTTTCTGTGTTAACGATATATTTGTCTAACTCTGGACAATGTCTCCCTGTCTTGGTTACTGTAGCTTTATAGTGAACCTTAAGTTCTGCTAACATAAATTCATTTGCATTTTTGTTCATTCAGGTTGCATTGTATTCTAGATCCTTTACATTTCTATATACACTTTAGGATCAGCTCGTCATGTGTACTTAAAAAGAATGTTTCCCTTGCAATTGTTCAGTTTAGAGTGTACAAGAGGTAGGCCTCTTATTTCATTGTGAAATTCAGATCTCTCTGTTTTTGTTTCCTCATTGTATCAATTAATGAGATAGGAGGGTAACAGTCCCAGCCAGGATGGTGTGTTTGTCTCTTTCTCCTTTAGTTCTGTTGCTTTCTGTGTTAAAAAAAAAATTGGAAGCCAAGCTCTCAGAAAAGTAGGAATTTATGATTGCCATGTCTTCCCGTTGGCCTGACAACTGTCCTCTGGAAACAGGTTTATTCATCTACAGCAGTGAGGGTTTCATGAAATCTCCTCCATCTCTTCTTGGGGCACCAGACCTCTTTATTTTGCTCAATGCATGTGATGTGTCTTCTCCTATCATTCAATGTCAACCCAACTGCATTCTTGTATTTAGAGTGCATTTGATATATTTGCATCTTGTTTTTCTTTTTAAAAAATATTTTGTTTCTTTATTTTAGAGAGAGTGAGAGAGAGTGGGTGAGTGGGGGGAAGAGTAGAGCAGGAGGGACAAGCAGACTCTATGCTACATGAAGAGCTGACTCTGGGCTCAATCACACAATCCTGAGATCATGACCTGAGCAGAAATTAAGAGACAGATGTGTAATGGACTGAGTCACCCAGGGCCCCCTTTTCTTTTAAGATTAACATTTTAACATCTTGCTGCTCTTTTTTCAAGCCAACACTTTTTTCTTCTTTTTTAAAATAGGATTTATTTATTTATTTGTTTGTTTGTTTATTTATTTTCCAGTGATCCAGGATCCACTGTTTATGCACCACACCCAGTGCTCCATGCAATACGTGCCCTCCTTAATATCCACCACCAGACTCACCCATTCACCCACCTCTCCCCTCTAAAACCCTCAGTTTGTTTCTCAGAGTCCACAGTCACTCATCTTTCATCTTCCCCTCCAATTTACCGAAATTTACTTTTCTTTTCCTTATCCTAATGTCCTCCATGTTCTTCCTTATGCTCCACAAGTAAGTGAAACCATATGATAATTGACTTTCTCTGCTTGTCTTATTTCACTCAGCATAATCTCCTCCAGACCTGTCCATGTTGATACAATAGTTGGGTATTCATCCTTTCTGATGGCTGCATAATATTCCGTTGAATATATGGACCACATCTCCTTTATCCATTCGTCTGTTGAAGGGTATCTCAGCTCTTTCCACAGTTTGGTGATTGTGAACATTGCTGCTATGAACATTGGGGTACATATGTCCCTTCTTTCACTACATCTGTATCTTTGGAGTAAATACCCAGTAGTGTAATTGCAGGGTCATAGGGTAGCTCTGTTTTTTTTAATTTTATGAGGAATCTCCACACCATTTTCCAAAGTGGCTACACCAATTTGCATTCCCACCAACAGTGTAAGAGGGTTCCCCTTTCTCCACATCCTCTCCAATACTGGTTGTTTCCTGTCCTGTTGATTTTGGCCATTCTAACTGGTGTAAGATGGTATCTCAATGTGGTTTTGATTTGAGTTTCCCTGATGGCTAGTGATGATGAACATTTTTTCATCTGTCTGTTAGCCATTCATATGTCTTCTTTGGAGAAGTGTCTGTTTATGTCTTCTGCCCATTTTTTGACATGGGTGTTGAGCTTGGTAAGTCCTTTATAGATCTTGGATATCAGTCCTTTGTAGTGTCACTTGCAAATATCTTCTGCCATTCTGTGGGTTGCCTCTTTGTTTTGTTGACTGTTTCCTTTGCTGTGCAGGAGATTTTTATCTTGATGAAGTCCCAAAAGTTCATTTTCGCATTTGTTTCCTTTGCCTTTGGAGACATGTCTTGAAAAAAGTTGCTCTGGCTGATGTCGAAGAGGTTACTGCCTATGTTCTCCTCTAGGATTTTGATGTATTTGTGCCTCAGGTTGAGGTGTTTCATCCATTTCAAGGATTTAGCTCATTTGTATTAAAAGTAATCATTGTGAAAAAAAATTAAAAATTAAAGGAATCATTGTGGAGTTTCCTCAAAAAGTTAAAAACAGAACTACCCGATGATCCAGCAATTGCACTACTAGGTATTTACTCGAAGGATACAAAATCACTAATTCAAAGGGAGGCAACCACCCTGATGTTTATAGCAGCATTATCAACAATAGCCAAATTATGGAAACAGCCAAAGTGTCCATCAAATGATGAATGGATAAAGAAGATATGGTATATATATATATATATATATATATATATATATATATATATATATATATATACATATAAAACAGAGTATTACTCAGTCATCAAAAAGAATGAAATATTGCCATTTGGCATGATATGGATTAGGCGAGACAATATTATGCTAAGCCAAATAAATCAAACAGAGAAAGGTAAGTACCATATGGTTTCACTCATATGTGGAAGCAAAGCAAACAAAGAGGGGGAAAAAAGAGAGAAAGAGAGACAGACTGAGAAACAGACTCTTAACTATAGAGAACACACTAGTGGTCATCAGAGGGGAGGTAGGTGGGGGATGGGGAAATAGGTAACAGGGACTACAGAGATCATGTGTCATGATCACCACCAGGTGATAGTTTGGAAGTGCTGAATCACTATATTGTACACCTGATGCTAATACTACACTGTATGGTAACTGAAATTTAAATATATTTTTAAAAGATTTTATTTACTTGACAGAGAGTGAGAGAGATAGCGAGAGAGGGAATATAAGCAAGGGGAGTGGGAGAGGGAGAAGCAGGGTCCCCGCTGAGCAGGGACCACCCCCCCCCCCCCAACGNCACAACGTGGGGCTTGATCCCAGGACCCTGGGATCATGACCTGAACCAAAGGCAGATGCTTAATGACTGAACCACCCAGGCTTTCCTGAAATTTAAATATTTTTTAAAGTAATCAATTGTTACAGTTGGGGTTAAGTCTACCATGTCATGGTTTTCCAATTTTACTCTCTGTCCATTTATTACTTTTTTGTTTTTTCAGATTAATCAAATATATTTGCTTCATTTCTTCTCCTCTACTGTCTGTAAATCACAGTCTGATATTTCTTTTTTAAGGGTTGCCTGAGAGATTTTGACATGGATTCCTGAGTTATTCCAGTCTAATCCGGCTTTTGCTACTATAATATCTTGAACAATATAAGGGCTTTTCAACAGTTTGACATTACTTACCCATGCCTCCTTTTTCCTACTCTTATCATGTATTTTTGCACAGGTATCAGCCTCCCACAAACATGATTAGTTTATAGAAAATGCTCAGCATTCATTTACATTTACACAAGTATTTGTCTTTTCTAGTTCCCCATATTCCTTCTGAGATTCTAGAATCACCTATAATCACCTTTCTTCATCCAGAAGAACTTTTTCTTTCTTAACATTTATTATAATTTAAGTCTGCCAGAGATGAATTCACTCCACATTTGCCTAAAAGCATATTATTTTCCTTTTTAACATCTCGATCAGCTTTGTTGAGGAATAATATAAAATCAATGAAATTTATCAATTTCAAGTAAACTCATGATACAGAGTTTTCCCATCACCCGTGCCTTGTAGCATTTTGTCAGTGGACTTCCTTTTATTCCTCCCAGTCATTGACTACTACTGATTGACTTTTTGTTAGCATAGTTTTCTCTGGAATTTCATATAATCTCTGTCCTTGATCATGAAGTGTATGAGACCTATCCACGTTGTGGTGGGTAACAATGCCCTATTTATTTTTTGTTGACTAGTATTTTGTTGTGGGCGTACACCACAATTTGTTCATCTATTCACCAGTTAAATGACCCTGAGTTGTTTTCAGTTTGGTGACATTATGAATAAGGTTGCTAAGAACATTCATGAATAAATTTTTTGTGGGTATATACCTTTTCTTTCTTGGATAAATGTTTTGAAGTGGAATTGCTTGGCCATGGAGTAGATGCTAAGGTTTAATTTTATAAAAAAAGAGAAAACTATTTTCCAAAGGAATTATACCATTTTACAACTCTATTAGAAATTTATGAGAATTATAGCAGCTTTGTATCCTCACCAATACTTGACATTGTCAGTTTTTTTCCAATTTACTCATTCTAGAGGATGAAGAGCAGTATCTGATGTGTTTAATTTTGTCAGATTTTCTTCTGCATTTATTGAGGTGATCATAATATAAGATTTTTAAAAATATATTTTAGTCTGCTAATACAGTTAATTACATTAACTGATGTTCAAATGTTAAAGCAGCATGACCTTCTTGAGGTAAGCCCCACTTGGTTATAGTATTATCTTCTTTATATATTTCTGGAATCAGTTAAGAATCTTGATAAGACCTTTAGTATGTGGTTTTATTTTCTTGTAATATCTTTGCCTGGTTTTGGTGTCTTGGTCATGCTAGCTTCAAAAAATGAGCTAGAAAGTATTTCCATCTGTTTTGTTTGCTGGAAGAGTTTGTGTTGGGTTGGTATTATTTTATTTTTTTCTCCCTTTAACGTTTGATGTAATTCACTACCTAACTGTCTGAACATGGATTTTTTTTCTATGGCAAGGTTTTAAAATACACATTCGATTTCTTTAATTATTATAGGTCTATGCATGTACTCTATTTTTTTGAGGAGATTTGTCTTTTCTTTGAGAAATTCCTTCATTTCTGTTTAATTGTCATACTAACAAGCATAAATGTGTTCTTAACATTCCCTAATGTGCTTTCATTTTTCTGTGCCATCTGTAATGATATCCTCTCTTTCATCTCTGATATTGGCCATTTGTATCCTATCTATTGGTTTCCTTTTCAGTTGGGCCAAAGGTCTACCAAAATTTTATTCGTATTTTCAAACAATTAAATTTTTATCCCATTGAGTTGTTCCTAATTATGCTTCTATCTCATTGATCTCTGCTCTCATCTTTATTATTTTCTTTCTTCTGCTTTTACTTTGGGCGCCACTTACGCTTTTTGTTTTTGTTGTTTCCCAGATCTTTAGGTCAGAAACTGAAGGGACTGATTTCATGCATTTCCCTTTTTGCTGATATAAGCATTAGAAGCTATGTGTTCCACAAATTTGATAGGATTCTTTCTTTCTTTTCTTTTCTTCCTTCCTTCCTTCCTTCCTTTTTCTTTCTTTCTTTCTTTCTTTCTTCCTTTCTTTCTTTCTTTCTTTCTTTCTTTCTTCCTTTCTTTCTTTCTTTTCTTTTCTTTCTTCCTTCCTTCCTTCCTTCCTTCCTTTTTCTTTCTTTCTTTCTTTCTTTCTTTCTTTCTTTCTTTCTTTCTTTCTTTCTTTCTTTCTTTCTTTCTTTCTTCCTTTCTTTCTTTCTTTCTTTCTTTCTTTCTTCCTTTCTTTCTTTCTTTTCTTTTCTTTCTTCCTTCCTTCCTTCCTTCCTTCCTTTTTCTTTCTTTCTTTCTTTCTTTCTTTCTTTCTTTCTTTCTTTCTTTCTTTCTTTCTTTCTTTCTTTCTTTCTTCCTTTCTTTCTTTCTTTCTTTCTTTCTTTCTTCCTTTCTTTCTTTCTTTTCTTTTCTTTCTTCCTTCCTTCCTTCCTTCCTTCCTTTTTCTTTCTTTCTTTCTTTCTTTCTTTCTTTCTTTCTTTCTTTCTTTCTTTCTTTCTTTCTTTCTTTCTTTCTTCCTTTCTTTCTTTCTTTCTTTCTTTCTTTCTTCCTTTCTTTCTTTCTTTTCTTTTCTTTCTTCCTTCCTTCCTTCCTTCCTTCCTTTTTCTTTCTTTCTTTCTTTCTTTCTTTCTTTCTTTCTTTCTTTCTTTCTTTCTTTCTTTCTTTCTTTCTTTCTTCCTTTCTTTCTTTCTTCCTTCCTTCCTTCCTTCCTTTTTCTTTCTTTCTTTCTTTCTTTTTCTTTCTTTCTTTCTTTCTTTCTTTCTTTCTTTCTTTCTTTCTTTCTTTCTTCTTTCTTCCTTCCTTTCCTTCTTTCCTTTTCTTTTCTTTTCTTTCTTTCTTTTAGAGAGAGCAAACGAAAGTACAGGGTTAGGCAGAGGGAGAAAGAATCTTTTTTTTTTTTTAAGATTTTACCTATCCATTTGACACACAGAGAGAGAAAGCAAAGTAGGGCAGCAGGAGAGGGAGAAGCAGACTCCCCACTGAGCAGGGGGCCAGATGCAGAGCCTGATCCAGGACCTGGGGTCACTACCCCAGCTGAGGACAGTCACCCAACTAACCAAGCCACTTAGGAGTCCCAGAGAGAGAGAATCCCAAGCAGACTCCACAACCAGCATGGAGCCTGGCATGCGGCTCAACCCCATGGCCCTAAGATCATGACTTGAGCTGAAATCAAGAGTCAGACACCAGGGGCGCCTGGGTGGCTCAGTTGTTAAGCATTTACCTTGGCTCAGGTTATGATCCCAGGGTTCTTGGATCAAGCCCTGCATCAGGCTCCCTGCTTGGCAGGAAGCTTGCTTCTTCCTCTCCTACTCCCCCTGCTTGTGTTCCCTCTCTCACTGCTGTGTCTCTCTCTGTCAAATAAATAAAATCTTTAAAAACAAAAAAAGAGTTGGACATTAAACTGATTGAGACACCCAGATTTCCCTGTTTCTTCATTTTTATTCCGTTTAAAATGTTTTTTAATTTCTCCTTTGACCCACTTTCATATTGCTGTATGCTGTTTAATTTCAAATATTTATGGATTTTTCCAAATATCTTTATATTACTTATTTCCAACTTAATTTCATTGTGGTCAGAGAATATACTTTGTTTCATTTCTGCCTTCTTAAATTTTGTTTTATTTTGCCTACTAAGAATACAGTCTATCTTAGTGAGTGTAAAATATGCATTTGAAAAGAATGTATAGTCCACTGTTTAATAAGTAGTTCCAATCGATTCACCTAATAGGATACCTGCATCCTCCATCCTTCATGCTGTTTTTGTCACACATTTTAATTCTACATGTAGTAGAAACCCCACAACATGCTGTTGTTAATTTTTTTGAACACTTAATTATCTTTTAAACCTATTAAAATGTAAGTGTGAGTGTCTTATATATTTATAGATATGTTTGTCATTTCTGGTGCCCTTTATTGCTTTATATAAATTGAAATTTCTACCTGGAATTCTTTTCCTTCTGCCTGAGCAAATACTTTCAATACTTTTGCTGTGCCTGTCTGCTGCTCCTACGATCGCCAAGCTTCTGCTGATCTAATCAGTCTTTATTTCTCTTTTAGTCATGAAAGATATTTTTACTGGGTAAAGAATTTTCAGTTGACAGTCTTTTTTTTTTTTCCTTTTGGTACCAAAAGATATTTTAACTGTGTCTGGCATGCATAGTGTCTGAAGAAATTCTGCTGTTTTCTTTATATTTGCCCCTCTTTATGTAATGTAACTTTTCCCCTTCTGTGGTTGCTTTTACCATTTTCTCTCTATTATGTTTTCTAGAATTTTGATTATGATATTCTATGGTGTGGTTTTCTTTAAGTTTTTTTTTTTTTTGATTTATAAAGCTCCCTGGATCAGTGGATTCATGGTTCTAATCAAATTTAGAAAATTTTGACCATTGTATTTTCAAGTACTTTATATTTTTCTTATTTCTGAGATTATATATATTATAATATTTAATAATATATAATTAATACACAATTATATAATTATATAATATGATTTTAATATATGTGCTTTGTATATATACTTTTATTATATATACTTCATATATGAAGTATATGTACTTCACATAAATGTACTCTTAAAGTACTTTGTTTCTTATTTTGGAGATTATATATAATATATAATAATAGATAATTAATAAGTAATTATATAATCATTTAATGTAATATGAATATATGATATATATGACATATATATGTGTGTGTGTGTATATATATATACACACACACACATATATACCCAACCCAAGGTATTTTTCATTCATATATTTTTACATCTATGGCAGTTCCATATGCCTTTGGTGGATATTCTGTTGCTCTGTCTATATATAATAAATAGATAAACCACTGGCCAGACTTATTCATAAGAAAAGAGAAAGGACCCAAATTAATAAAATTATGAATGAAAGAGGAGAGATCATGACTAACACCAAGGAAATAGAAACAATTATTAGAAATTATTATTAACAGCTATATGCCAATAAGTCAAGCAACCTGGAAGAAATGATGCCCTCCTGGAAACCTATAAACTACCAAGACTGAAACAGGAAGAAACGGACAACCTGAATAGACCAATAACCAGTACTGAAATTGAAGAAGTAATCAAAAGCCTCCAAAAACAAGAGCCCAGGGCCTGATGGATTCCCTGGGGAATTCTGCCAAACATTCAAAGAAGTAATACTACCTATTCTCCTGAAGCTGTTCCAAAAAATAGAAAGAGAAGGAAAAGTTCTAAACCCTTTTAATGAGGCCAGCATTACCTTGATCCCAAAACCAGGCAAAGACCCCATCAAAATGGAGAATTACAGACCAATAACCCTGGTGAATATGGATGCTAAAATTCTCAACAAGATCTTAGCTAATAGGATCGAACAGTACAATAAAAGGATTATACATCACTACCAGGCGGGATTTATTCCTGAGATGGAAGGGTTGTTCAACATTTGCAAATCCATCAATGCGATAGAACACATTAATAAGAGAAGAGACAAGAATCATACGATCCTTTCAATTGATGCAGAAAAAAATCATTTGACAAAATACAGTATCCTTTCCTGATTAAAACTCTTCAGAGTGTAGGGATAGAGGAAACATTCCTCAATTCCATAAATACCATCTATGAAAAGCCCACAGTGAATATCATTCTCAATGGGAAAAAGCTGAGAGTCTTTCTCTTAAGATCAGAAACAAGACAAGGATGCCCACTCTCACCACTATTATCCAACATAGTACTAGAAGTCCTAGAAACAGCAATCAGACAATAAAAAGAAATAAAAGGTATCAAATTGGCAAAGAAGTCAAACCGTCTCTCTTTGCAGATGACAAGATACTTTATGTAGAAAACCCAAAAGACTCATCCCCAAACTACTAGAATTCATACAGCAATTCAGTAATGTGGCAGGAAACAAAATCAATGCACAGAAATCATTTGCTTTCTTAAACACTAACAATGTAACTGTAGAAAGAGAAACTAGGGAATAGATTCCATTTACAATAGGGCCAAAACCTGTAAGATACTTTGGAATAAACCTAACCAAAGAAGTAAAGGATCTGTACTCGAGGAACTACAGAACACTTATGAAAGAAGTTGAAGAAGACACAAAAAGATGGAAAAACATTCCATGCTCGTGGATCAGAAGAAGATACCTTGTTAAAATGTCTATGCTGCCCAGAGCAGTCTGTACTTTCAACGCCTTCCTGATCAAAACACCAATGGCATTTTTCAAAGTACTGGAACAAATAATCCTAAAATTTGTATGGAACCAGAAAAGACCATGAATCTCCAAGGAAATGTTGAAAAAGAAAAACAAAGCTGGGGGCATCATGTTTCCTGATTTCAAGCTGTATTGCAAAGCTTTGGTCACCAAGACAGCATGGTACTGGCACAAAAACAGACACATAGAACAATGAAACAGACTAGAGAGCCCAGATATGGACCTTCAACTTTATGGTCAACTAATCTTCGACAAAGCAGGAAAAATATCCAAAGAAAAAAAGACAATCTCTTCAATAAATGGTGCTAGAAAAATTGGACAGCTATATACAGAAGAATGAAACTTGAGCATTCTCTCACACCTTACACAAAGATAAACTCTAAATGAATGAAAAACCTCAGTGCGAAACAGGAATCCAAGAAAATCCTAGAGGAGAACATAAGCAGTAACCTCTTCATCATCGGCCACAGCAACTTCTTCCAAGACATGTCTCCGAAGCCTAGGGAAATAGAAGTGAAAATGAACTGTTGGGACTTCATCAAGATAAAAAGCTTCTGCACAGCAAAGGAAACAGTCAACAAAACAAAGAGGCAACCCATGGAATGGGAGAAGGTATTTGCAAATGACACTACAGATAAAGGACTGGTATCCAAGATCTATAAATGACTTATCAAACTCAACACTCAAAAAAGTTAATAATCAAGTAAAAAAATTGGCAGAAGACATGAACAGACACTTCTCCAAAGAAGACATATGAATGGCTAACAGACACATGAAAAAATGTTCAACATCATTAGCCATCAGGGAAACTCAAATTAAAACCACATTGAGATACCACCTTACACCAGTTAGAATGGCCAACATCAACAGGACAGGAAACAACAAGTGCTGGAGAGGTTGTGGAGAAAGGGAAACCCTCTTTCACTGTTGCTGGGAATGCAAGTTGGTGCAGCCACTTTGGAAAACACTGTGGAGTTTCCTCAGAAAGTTAAAAATAGATATACCCTATGACCCAGCATTGACCGTGGCTGTAAAGCAGGATGACCACTCATGTTCCACAATGTCAGAACCAAATTTAAACATCACACAGCCAACCTTAAGAAATGGTCTCAGAAAACCTTTTGCTTCATATCCTTCCCTGTGTTCTTGTTTTCCATTCCATTCCTGGGCTCAGCCAACTCAATATTTTTGGCTATTTCCTGTTTCTGCATCTTGTGCTTCCTTTGGATTTCATGGCTGGGTGTCAACCTTCAGTGCTTCTTCTACCTTCCTTACCCTGACTTCTGTGGCTAACACCTGCTCAATCAATACCCACCCTTCTGTCTCACCCAGCAAACATTCACCCCACCATCCCCTTCATAAGCTGGTTTTAGCTCATGAAGATGTGGAAACTGAATAGAAATGGTCCTCATGGAAGTAGAGTGTGATACTCTAGAGAAATACAAAATCCCGCAATTGTTCAAATAAACAAAGAGTGAAAAAATACTTTATTGTTAAGAGAGTATTGGAGACATTTGAGATAGATGAGTTAAAATGTGTGAGGACAGAACAGGTAAGAGAACATTCTAGATGGAACGAACAGAATGAGCAAAGTCATAGAATCCTGTGGTAAGAAAAATTAAGCAGAGAAGGAGAAAGAAATGAACACATTTGAAGAGGCAGGCACTTTTTAAGAGTCTTTATCTGCTGGCACATGTGAATGCTCTGAGGCAGAAAACCACAGTCAACTGTATGCTTTACTGAGTTCACAGTGGGATATTTGTTCTCACAGGTGACTCAGGTTCTAAATTCAGTGTGTCAGGTAAAACTGTGCCCTGCTCAGGTTATCCTTTAAAAAGCTCTTCATTCTCCAATAAAGCACAACATACAGGAATGCTATCTCTTGGAGAGACCAACATGGCTAGTTTTTTCCCCGTACTGTAATAGATTTTTGTGTTTGAGTACAGGAGGAAATAGTTGGCTTATGGGAAAAAAATATATTGTATAAAATGTTTATATCAGGGACGCCCGGGTGGCTCAGTTGGTTAAGCACCTGCCTTTGGCTCAGGTCATGATCCCAGGTTCCTGGGATCGAGTCCTGCATTGGGCTCCTTGCTCACCGAGGAGGCTGCCTCTCTCTCTCTCTCTCTCTGCCTCTGCCTGCCACTCTGCCAGCTTGTGCTCTACCCCTCTCTCTCTCTGACAAATAAATAAAATTTTAAAAATCTTTTAAAAAATGTTTATATCTTCAAGAACCAGGCTGAGACACTCTCAGCTCCAGAGAACATCATAGAATTCACACATGTTACTTGCATGTAAGTCCTGTCCCATCAGGACTGCTAAGTATGGATTGTGGTGGAAGATAGCATGATTGGTGAGGTCAGTGAGGACACTCTCTTGACTTCCAGGTGAGAAGCACTTAAAATTTAGCTGTGGCACAGACATTTTGGAATACTCAATAGGTTAATTGGTTTGAGTGCCAAGATTTCAACAAAACAAATAACTTGCATGCCTGGAAGGATTACAAGCATCCGTCGGAAACCTGGCTGCTTTCTGGGAAGTGAAGGGAGGGGTGTTGTGTTGGATGGGTTGATGGGCACCCAGGTGGACATGCTTTGTGGACAGACAGACCCAAGGCTGAATGCAGCTGCAGTGCCAGACCCACAGATTGAAAGCTGCCTTCACTTGTCACATTTGGAACTTTATAGGCTTGTGTAAGACATTATGGATGTAGGTAGTGATTAATCAATGAGTTTGTATTCAGAGAAGAATTGGGAGACTGGCCAGCTTTATCTTGGCCATAGTGGGCCACCTAAATTATGTCACTGAGACCATAGCAGGTATGAGCTAAGCCACCATCTCCTCTCATCCCGTAATAGCTCTTGATCTCTTCATTCTCAGTGGGTATTCTTGTGGGGATGGTTGTGACCTTGATGATTTTGCCTTAGTACGGTCTTCATTACCCCAAGAGATCCAGTGTGTTCCTGGAATAAATGTGTCAGCAGAAGGCCAAGGCCAGGGCTTTCTGATCACCTTCCAAACACCAGCCAGGCACTGAAGTGCAGATCCAGGAAACTAACCAGCCCTCAACTGCAGCAGGTGTTTGAGTTTGGCTCTTCTGGAGGATAAGCCATAGCTCCAACTTTGTTTGACTGAAATGGTAAAGAGAACAAGGCAATCATGTTTTATTTACACAATAGTACTTTTAATACCCCATGATGTATGTATGATTCACTAAGATCCCTGTCATGCTTTACCTATTCTTTCTCCCCCTCCCAGGGAATTTACACAATATATTTTTATAATGTTTAAATGTAAAACTAACACCATATTGTGAGCAAGATTTCATAGTTTACATAATTTCCTTGGATTTATTGCTTGTGGTTTCATGTATAAATCATAGCAATATCACAAATTAGAAATTGCTTCTCTGCCTTGTCCATTATATTTATAGATAGGACCGTAATTACTAAAGTATTTATTTTCAAAATCTCTTGGTCTGACTCCAATCTCATTTATTATGGTTGCATTATTTCTGTAATGCTGTTTATTAGTTGGTGCCAATCAATATTATAACACATCCTCTGAACTGCTGCCAAGTCACAGGATGGATACAAAGTTGTGAGTCACATCCCTTACTAACTTGTCAGTGGTCTGTTCATGAAACTAACTGAAACATTTTTTTCCACATGTATTTATAAGATACGTGTGTTTACTATGGCATGGGCAGAGAAGCAGCTCAGAGACTTAGATGTACAGAGAATGTTAACATAGAGTGGTCCTTGTTTTCTCATTTGTAAAATGAGACTGGCCTAGGTGGGGGCACTTTACGGTTCACAGAGCCCAATTTTCTTGGAGTTGACCTAGGGGAGGTGTCTAAGAACTTGGGACCCTCTCCTCATATGATAACAAGAGCAGCTGACTTATTTTGTATCTGGGGTATCCATGCATAATTAGGTTTGGATAAGTATTTCCCTAGGTCAAATAGTCTGTGATTTCATGAGGCAACTACTTAGGTTGATGTGGATGTGGGATAAACAGCAGTTAGATCAGGAACATATAAGTTTGTTTGCCTGTGGATGCCTGGATGTGTGAAGGAGGCTGAGACCAAGAGGGAAGGGAGCTTTTAAATGACAGAGGCAAATCTTAGCATAGTCACCAGGCCACGCTTGCTGGGGAAACAAAAAGGACTGAGGCCATGTTCCCAGTCTCAGTGGTCTCCCACTTTTGAGAACAGAGGTGCAGAAACCAACACTCTGAGGTGGTCAGGTAGGAGGGAGCAGGGGTGGTGAGCAAAGGCAGAGGAAGGATCCTGAGTTAATTGGTCTAGAGTGTCGGAGTACCCCCACCTGACCTGGCGTAGAAGCTAACCATGGACAGTCACCACTCCCGCTGCCCTGTGGTTCTCCTCCTTGGGAATGCACTGCTGCCCACTTGAGTTCACCCTGGATGTCACCCTGCAAACCCCTGCATCACGTCTTTGTAGAGAAGTTTCAATCAATGCTTCCTGAAAGATACTGAAGGAAAGAGGCCCAGGGAGACACGTGAAAGGGATGGAGGGTGACGGGAATGGGCTGGTGGGAACAAATGCCCTGGAGAAGAATTTCTCTAAAGACTTGCTTGAGTTCCCGTAGGTGAACTGGCCGAAGCCCTGCTGACCTACTTGGGCAGGTGTTGGAAGAGGAAGTTCTTCAAGCTGCGAGGACAGGGTGTGTCTGAACAGGTCAGGAATTCCCGCCTCTGTCCTGAGGTTAATTATGTGGCTGTGTGTGTTCAGCTAATATAAAGTGAAAGATGGAGACAGTAGCCCAGACAATTGTGGTGAAGACTGGAGGTTTGTAGGTGTGTTATGACACCATCTCCATCTGTCAAGCAAAAGTAGGAGGGATGTTTTTGAATGCAGGGAGGGGTTTTGCACTGATTTACAAACTCATTGAAACCACTAGTAGGGAGACCTTCCTGGGCCACACAAAGCTGGAGCATCATGCCCACAGAATAAAGCAGGGCTGGGGACTCCCGGAGGCAGGCAGTGTGGCAGCTCTGTGAGAGGCTAATATCAGGGTGCCAAGATCCAGGGGACTGCTGGCCTCCCCCTTTCCACAGCTGGCTGCAGTCCGCAATCCACACTTTCTACACCAAGCACACTCTCTTCTGCCCTGCCCCCATCCCCCACTGCCTGCTCCCCCTATATTCTTAGTCCTGATCACTTGGTGTCACCATTACCTGTCTCCTCTTTTATGTTGGGCTTTTTCAGTATCCAGATGTGGCCATTGTACCACCGCTTGGTTAATCTTGTTACTTTATTTTAAAACTTCCAGTATTGGCATCCACGACCCTCAGGACCTCTGGGATTTTCACACTGAGAAGCACTGGGACATCTTTCCCACAGCCCATGCACTCCCCTCCTTCAGATAGAGAATACCACCAAAGTCCACTTTTCAGAGGTCAGATCTGATTGTGGACTTTCACTCTCTTATTTCCTAGAGTGTCCAGGGAAAAAATAAAGTCCTATCAACCTGGTAAGTGAAGTATTTCATTTTAAGATCCCAAAAGACTACACCTCCTTATTATTTCTGTCCAAGGACTCCATGCTGTAGGTGCTCAAAGACCATGTCAGCTGCCCGGCATGTGTCAGTGATTTTTCCTCCATGATCTTATATCAGTTTTGTGCCCCATCCTGCAACGACCACCCTCCCATCTCTGCTGATCTAAATTCACCCTCAGTTCTACCCTACCACCTCGTCCCGACCCACTTCCCCTCCACCTGCTGACCTGGGACATCTGCCACCCACGTGACTCAACCACCATATATAGACTTACATTTCCCTTATTCATTCTGAAGGCACAGGAATAATCATGTTTTTCCTTTTCAGAGCTGAGAACATGCACAGATAGGCTCACCATATGTCGGAGGTAAAATCCATCCAAAACTCTTCCAGCTTTTTCTGGAGAGTTACCTTTGGTGGGAAAAATAGAAAAAAAAAGATAAAGAATATCCACATTTTATGGCTCCAACAGCAGAAATGAGAAAATGCACTGTTAAGGGGCCATGTTTATGTTGTGTGTTTTCGGGGTCTGTCTTTTGTTATAGAGCTGGAGATGAAACTAGAAGCTTCCAAAGGTCCTCCACTGCTAACCGCTAGAAACTTCTGCCTCAAGCATGTGATGACCACAGCGCTTGGAAAACACTGTGCGTTTATTTCATACCATCTGTGTGTTTGTAAGAAGTGGTATCTGTTTACTTGTGTTGTGTATGAACTCACCAGCCCTGTGTTAGCCGACCCATTTCTACATAAAGGATATACAGATAGAGTTGTACATTGTACAGATTGGAAATCCCTCTCTTCCTCTGGAGACCTGGCTGTGAGTCACTGCTCCCTGCACAGACGTGCTTCACACAAAGCTGTGATGCCAGCGAGAGTCCAAACCAGACTGAAGCCTGTCTTTCTTCCGAACACTGCATCTAGACTAAAAAGCAAAATTTAATTGTTCTTCTTTTGTTTTGTTTTGTTTCTAGCTCATTAACCTTAACAATAATCCAAATCCTTCTTAGGCACATTTTCCTTTTTTTTTTTTTTTCCATTTTGCATCATTCTATTGATTCTTTTTTCTAACCAGTCTCTTTCTATTTGGATCATTCACGATGAAATCACTCCTTTTCTTTTTCTTCTTCTTCTCCTTCATTTCCTCCTCCCCCTCCTCCCCCTCCTCCTCCCTCTGTTCTGGAGAGTGGTTTGGGGATAGTTTTTGGTCATCACTACATGAATGTGTTGGAACTTTCAGCCTTTTATTTCCCAGTTGGGTCCCCCCCATCTCCCACCTATTTCTAATTTAGAACTTCCTGTGGGTATTCTTCAAGCTACTACTCTCGTTCCCCTCTCTGGGAGTCATCCAGGGAGCATCTACTAGGTTAGTGGTTGTTGGGTGTATTTGTCTTAACCCACCTCTCTCAAAGTCAGGCCTCGTGAGTGGACACTGCATCCCTCGCACTGGGATGACTACATTAGAAAATGCGTTATGTAAGATGCAGACACTTGGCATTCATCATGTGTTCCAAAGTCACCTGCATTAACTTGGACATTGTAAGTTGTCGCAGATGGAACATTTTGGTAAGCTGTTTGATGAGCTGTCCTTATTAACTGAGGCAGGACTTCTCATCCTTGGCACTCTGGACATTTAGAGCTGGATGATTCCTTGTTTTAGTTGGACCGTCTTGTGGACTGTAGGATGTTGGGCAGCATCTGTAGCTTCTACCGACTAGCTGTTGGTGGCCCTCCTGCTCAGTATGACACACCAAAATACCTCCAGACACTGCCACATGTCCCCATGGGGGGGTGGTTGACAAAGTTAGCCCCACTAGAGAACCACAAATCTAGGGTTAGATACTGATTAAGGACAGGTGCCCAATGCCAAAATATAGGAAGAACAACACATAGACATGAAAGAAATCTGGAGTCCAGCATTATGGTGGCTGTCAGAATACATTAAATACATCACATTATTCCCATGTAAAATATTCCTTTTGAGTGATTTTGGTATGTGTCTGCATAACAGCAGTTTCAAAGGAAAATAGTTTTGCTTGAAGTGGGAATTTACCCAAAGGTGAAATAAGAGGATCACATCCAACATTTGCCCTGGAAAGATTCAGGATTCTTTTTCTCTTGACAGTAGAGGGAGAGGTTTTTTTTTTTTTCCCTTTCTTTCTTCCTTTTTATTTTTTTTTCCACTTTCGGTTCACCAGGGATATCTCAGATTCAGAATAAAGTATTGACATTCCACAAAAGACGAGTAAAAAGACTCATGCTCAAGCTCTAGGTTGCAAATGTTGCGCAGAAAGATTTCCCAGAGTGCCAAGAAGAGGAAATTTTTTTTTCTTTTTAGCAAAAAGTGCAGAAACCTCGGTTAACTTGCAGAAATAAAAGGGAAAGAGGGACCTTCCCGTCCCTCAAAAAGAGTTGCAAAGAAATCAGGGATCTATCACCAAGACTGGTTTTAAATAAGTCACTCTGCTCCATTTTGCTTGGACACGTTGCTCTGAAAGTAGGAGCTTCAGCCAGTCTTCAGTGAAAGTAAGACAAGGACTGCGCCCCGCTCAGCCTCGTGCACAGAGGTGGGGAAGGCGGATGCCATGGGGACGTTGCAGAAACCCACTCGGGCACTGACAACACCTTCGATCTTTCCTCCCGTTGATGTCCACCTCTCTTTTAATCGGGTGCAGGAGCAGAAGCCTTCCTTGTTCTCAGAGCCATGCTTGTTCCGATCCCGGAGTGAGACGAGATCATTGCATCAACTGAGGCTGAGTGAAGTAGAATGGAATCATCTGGAGTTTGAAAGCTGGCAGACCTTCATGCACGGCCGGCGCCCTAAAGCAGCTGTCGGATCCTTCCACCCGTGAATGGTAATTCCCAGCAGCTCTGTCCCCAAACCACTGCTTCCGGCTTCCATCCTAGGGGATAACGTGGAGACCTTTCCCCGCTGGAAGACATCTGTACTCATCACTCAGGAAGGAGAACAACACAGAGCTAAGGGAACATCTCTCAGTTTAATCAAGCGCTTTGGATTTGATGTCTCCCGCTTTAGGACTCCGATTACATGGGCCCAGGCATCACAAGGATTTCCAATTCGTGGCTCCCTGCTTGAGTAATAAGGACAGTGTAAAGTCTCACCCACCTGAGATGGAACCTGTGCAAAAGCCCCAGCGGTGCTGTTCCAGAACCTTCCCTGTGTCGATTTTATTCCCGATGTTCTCAGACCCTGACCATGGAAGGGCGGCCTGGAGCCGCACTCTCAAGGGACTCGTCTGGTTCTCCTCAGTACCTCACACTGGGCACAGTGCAGGGGACCCAGCTTCCTCTCTAATTTGCTACCCGCCCCCAAGTTCCAGGAGCCTTGAGCGAGACTGCCTGCTCTCCCTTTGCCGTGAGTGGAACATGGTGGCCCTCTTCACACCTGGGCCTTAGGAACAACCAAGTTGAGGAATGGGTGATGCCAATAGTACTTCAATAATACTTTTTTTAATTCATGAATTTCTAGTAAAAATAGGAAAGGTGGGCTGAAGGCATAGCAGCCTGTACAAAATTGCCATCATTATCAAGATACCAATACTCAGTTTCAGTAAAGCGAATTTAGAAAGCTGAACTCAAGTTGGTCTCACAGAGATTGGGGAAAAGCAGGGAGGAATCTGGGCTGAGCCTGGCTCACCTTTATTCAAGTATTAGGCAGCACATACTGGCCACCGCTGTGTGTGGCGGTGAAAAGATGGGGCGACATGAAGGCTAGGAAGACATAGACTGGAGAGCCCATGATGAAGATGTTCAAAGACTGCTGGTGACTCATACACATGTAGACCCGTATATTAGAATAGGGCCATGCAGAGCGAAGCCAGCTGGCTGGGGGCTGAGGACGGCACTGGCCCGTCACGGTGGAGCAGTGCAGGGTGGAGGAGCCCAGGAAGGTTGGTGGGAGAGGTAAGGTCAAAACTGTCCCGCATTTGCTGACTAAGCATATTCCTGGAGTTCTTCAACCCGCAGATGTGTGTGCTTGAGTCGGTGCGCCGCAGAGGGCTTGCCGAGCAGGGGATGGGGAAGTTGGCGGCTTCCTGGTGCTGCAGGCCCTCAGAAGGGCAGTTCTGACCGCGGATGACGGGGGTTCTCCACCCATAATCGCAGACGAGTTCGCTCTTCCGCTCCCAGCCAGGAGAGTACCTGCGTGCCCATTGCTCTGTGGAAGAACTGGCAAATCTTCGAGGAAGACTCAGCTGAGGCCTGCGCCCCGGCCTCCACCGTCTGCCCTTGACCCGAGCAGCAGGACTGACGGGGCTGCTTCTCCGAGGATCTGACCAGGGTGCTGCTCCTGGCTGATGCCTTCCAAAATCTCACCCGTGAATTAGACCCTCTTTCCCGTTTAGACAACAGCCTTGCTTATACATGAAAAGGAATAATTCCCCCCAATATATGGTCCACCTGTCCGAAGTCATATTTTTTCCGTCCAGGCGGCCTGCCCCCTCGCACACACCTCCAGCAGACTCAGTTGACCCGGGGAGTGTCCCCTCGCTGGGAGGTGCCCTGAGACTCTGAGGGGTCTCTCGTGTTTGGACGCTGCTGCTGCTGCTCTCTAGCCAGGCGGCCTCAGCCCTGGACCTGTCACTCCGGAAGCACCACGCTCCTCCGGCTCTCCCGGACACCACAGGCTTCCCAGAGCTTCCCGGAGCCTTTACAGCTTCTGCTCCAAGGCCCTGGCCCCGCTGCTTCCTTGGGGTTCCATGGAGCCCTCTGGACGCTTGCCTGCGTGGCCGTCCCGTCGCCCCGGGGCTGGCAGGGGACCCACTCTATGTGGGCCCTCCCACCTGACCACACTGCTTTGTTTTCAGCCTCAACTTCTCTTTGCCGTGGACCCTTCTGGAAGCTTGCTGTCATTCATTCTCAAACGCTCTAGGGGCACAGATCACTGACTGCCCCGGGTCACAGAGGGACTTGCCAGGGTCGTGGGAGGCGAAGTGGTTTGTGGCGGAGCAGTGCCCCTGCACCCGCTCCGCTCCTGCAGTAAGTGCTCCTGCTGAGTTTGTCTGCCACTGTGGGGCTCACCCGGTGCCCCTTCCAGCCTGCCAGGCTCCTTGCTTCTGCCCTCCTTTTAATCCTCCCTCGATAAGAAAAAGAGTGAAACAGGAACACGGGGCGCACGCTTTGTTTTAGCTTTGTTTGTCGTCTTATTTTTAAAGATCTTTGCTCCGGGCACTGTTACTGGAGATGCACTGACTACCTTCCATTTATAACTAGTATTACTTTAAAATCTACATGCTAAGTGTGAGCGAGGAAGAGCCCGGATCATTATCAATATTCTAACCCATGGGAAAATTAGTCAGGTGCCCACCAGTTATAAATCCTCTGCTCTGGGAAATATTTGTTGCTGGCAGAGATGATCCTGATGTAATGGCTGCATTTAATGTAGAAAATGCTGTTCTATTTCTCTTTCTGATAGCACCAGGCAACCAGGGCTTCGGGTGGGGAGAGGAGCTGCGGGGGAGGCTGCCCGAGGAAAGCAATATGTTTGCGAGGCTGATCAATAAGAAGATTGACTTAACCTAGTAGAAGACTTATCAATCTTATTATTGATCAGTTTAGCGAACATATTAGTGTGCGGGTGTCGCGTCGCGGGCCCGTCCGCACTGCGCTTCATCAGGTCCGCGGTGGATGAGCTGTCCCTGGCATTGGCCATGGGACCTCTCGCTTACCGTGCGCACGCCGATAGGCAAGGTCACCTCTCCGCACGTCCTGTGCCAGGTGGTCCCCAGAGAAGGAGATGGATGGAGGAGCCGAAGTGGGAGACAGAGCTGGCTGTTATGAGCTGGAATCAAAGTCAATCAACAAGCTCTTGTTTAAAAGAAACCTTCCTGGGACTTTTAGTTAAAAAAAAAAAAAGCATAATGTGAGCTTTTCTTTGTTAAACATTTAGGGGAAGCTCAGAGAAAATTATTTTAAGAATCCAAATTTGTGACAGACCTCATTGTGATCATTTAATGTCCCTCGTATTTGAATGCAGAAAAATAGAGATAGTTCATCTTCAGAATCAGTGTAAGTAAGCACTTTCATATCTTATTCTTAAAAAAAAAAACTCTACTCTGAAATCTTTGGACAAATGTTAAATACTTCAGTTTGAGTCATTGGTAGGAAATAATGAAGAGGGTTTAAAGTGATATTTATGTAGGTTTAAAGTGTTTTATTTATCCATTCAATAAATATTCAGTGTACATAAAGTCTAAATCTTTCAGCTGCTGACGTAAGAGCGATCTCTTCCGTACTGCTGAGGGAAAACCCTTGAAGGGAAGAGAAAAGCAGAATTAACTGACATCATTTCCATGGAGCTGGAGGGTAGCTCTCCTCTATGCTCATTCACAACACTAAGGAAACGGCAAATCCTGAGCTTAATTATTCACAATTAATATTATCTGCAACTTGAGTAATTTTATTATAAAACTAAATTCCCTTCCTGGCTAATTCCATAATTGTTTGCCTCATTTCACCTCATTTCAGAAAGGATAAATACTTGGCCCAAGATCAGTTGCCTCTTATTTCCCTTCAAAACCTTTGGAACTGAAGTTCCATTCCAGAGGGACTCAGACCCCATTACACCTTAACATATTAGAAACGGGATCAACGTACAATGCTTCTTGCAGTGGAGAAAAGTGCTTAGCTAAAAGGAAAAAAAAAATAAGAAGCATTTACTTCTCTGAGGAACGCTTGGTTCCTTTGGGGAATTCCTGAGAAAATCCGGGAGAGGAGAGTCCAACACCGGAGGATGCCCACACGGATGTTACGTGTGAAGCGCTGAATGAGCGGGTACAGCAACCTGTGATAATTACCTTTTCATCTCATGTAATTTTAAAGGCTTAAGCAGAGAAAATGAGGGAATCACTTCTTGGTTACTTCATCCAACAATAGTTAGGAACAGCTTCATATTTTGCCAAGAATTGGGCCTGAAAGATGAAAATGCATGTTCTTTGACTTCAAAAATTTCTGAGTGTAGAGAGAGAGGACGTGTGCTCCCCTGACTGTCCGGGGGTCTTGAAGGGATGCCTTCTCTCTGGGTAGGTGGAGGGGCCATATTTTCTTGTGGGAAACATGACTTTGGTGGCCTCCATTGGTGGTGGAAGAGCAAGGCAGAGTTTTATTTTTTCTTTTTTTGAGAATGGGAAATCCAGAATTACAGCTTGTGTCTGTCTCAATACATGAAATTCTACGAGAAGACAGCGTGACTGGTTGAGTGGGCTCGGGGGTGTGGGGGCAGGTTAGTAGGAGGGACATGGCTGGGGTTTGGTGGCCCTTCAGGACCAGCCTGGGGCTCTGGTCCTTGTCCAGGTCCTTCTCAATGCCTTAGTGATTGCATTAGAGACAACCACAAAATAATCTGTGTGTCAAAATAGAAAAGCACAGTGAATGATCCTTAGCCACACATGTCTTTGGTTGGGACCCAGCCTGGTCTTATTTCAAAGTGGTTCTGAGGTCTGCAGCAATGTGGACGGGTTGGGCTCATCCTCGCACACCCATCACACTGAACATGCATGGCTCTTTGCTTTGTGATGAATCCATGCTAATTCAAGCCTACAGTGTGTAATCGGTCCTTAGTACGCACTCGTACAGCTAACTTCAAACCCTGGGATGAGCCCCCATCTGCAGCAGGCAGTTTTCAGGACACACCAAGGCAGGGATATGAGAATATGATTTTCTTCATTAGTTTTTTAATTCAGGAATTGTGAATTCACGTATATCTTGACATTTGGAGTTTGGAAACATGTAAAGGAAACACATTAATTTTAGGGTTTCTTGACCCAATTTATTAATCTTTAAAGCTGATTCCAGTGCAAAATTTTCAGCAAAGAAAAACATGAACCTGACTCAGAACACTGTTTACCAAAGGGTAGTTTGCAAGACAACTAGTATCAGATTGAAATAATGAGGTTGCTACAAATTCTAATTTATAGGCTTTTCCTCACACCCAAGGAAGTAAAATTTCTGATGCCAGGGCCAGAATGCTGAGTTTTAACAAATGTTCCTATAACCTTCCTACCCCTGAGGTCTTGCAGGCCATTTGTCTAACAGGCCTGCTCTGAGTTTATTGAATGTTACCAATGTTTAGATGCTCACAAGTTTACATGTAACTGGTATCTGCAGTTATACAATGTATACACATATGCGTGTGGTTATAGGTCTGTTGGGTTAGAGCACACAGCCTTCATGGGAACTGGTGCTTGACTTAACGCAGTACTGCCATGCAGTAGCCATGGCCTGAACCCCCCAGACCACCATCCTGGGGGTCTGCGGGAGCCTGGGGGGACACCATCCCCTAGCTGCAGTCTGCCCTCACCGCTGTGTTTCCGGCACTGCTGTGTAGTGACGACAAACTCAGACAGAAGGAAGTTTGGTATCAGAGAGGCCCACCTGCCCTAGCAGGACTCAGGCAGGACTCGCCACCAGTGGTGGAGTCCAGGCTGATGTGTCTTCTGTGACGGGTGCATTCCTGGAAATGGGTGGCCACGGGGGTTAGGAAAACAGATGCCTGGAGAAAATACTGCTTTAGCGTCTTACCACGGAGGCTCCTGCGACACAAACATTCTGTGTCCGCATGTAGATTTGGATTTTCACATGTAAAATTCATCCACGGAAGATGCCTATACAGAGGAGAGACGGTAGCTCCCGACGTGGGCAGAGCTGCCTAACTGCCAGGGTCTCCCTGATGTGCGAGCTCCTGCCTCTGTCAGCCCCGAGCCGTGCAGGACAGATCGGCCACCTGCTCATCTGTCCCGAGCCCTGCAGGACAGATCGGCCGGCCACCTGCTCGTCTGCAGATAGATTGGTCTTGGGTGGCTCGCTAAAGGAAATGACCTTTAGGGTTCCCTACAAACCTAGTAGATTAGGATTCTGTTGAATTATTTGTGGCAAAAAGTAGTTTTATCCAAAATCCTGTTTATATTGTGGGTTGCCAACGAAGCAGTGAAATCAGTGCCTCAATAGAGCCAAAGGGTTAGAAACATGATCTCCAAAGCTGCTTCTCGCTGGGTTACGAGACCAATGGAAACGAGGGTTTGTCTCCAGCTCCGGAGAATCGGTTCTGTCATTCCTGAGTGGGGAACGGCCCCCAGCGTGCGGATGAGCGCCTGTGTGGTGCCCGCTGCTCTTCGGGGCCCGAGGGGCCGTGTGGCTGAGCTGCCCCTCCTCCTCCACTCTGCTCCCCTTCGGGGTCAACATCGCACATTTATGGAATAGCTAACTGTGCCGAAGAGGGTAGCTTTTGACCATGGAACCGAGTTTTTCTCTTTGCTCAGAGTTAATTGGCCATAAGGGGCTCAGGTCTCTATCCCGGTCTCATTAGCGCCAAGTTTTAACTAAATGACCTAACTGACCCATGTCCAGAGCCACCGTCCTCATCAAATGGCGAGATGAAAGCCGTGTGCATGCTCCTTGTTCATTAGCATTTACATCATCATGCCAGGAATTGGGGAGCTCACTGCTCGGGGGGGGGCGGGGGGAGCGGCACGCAGGAACGCTTCTGAGCTTCCTTCCTGGTTGGCGCCTGCAGCTGCGGAGCTCCATGAGGAAGTTACAGGGCACGTAAAAAGAGAAAGGTGCATGCCACTTGACGGACACGATGCTGCGGGTGAGGGTGTGGCGGAGTCCAGAAACATTAACTGAGGTTGACCTCAAGAGCCACTCGGACACAGAACGGTTCCTTCCTAATGAACGCCAGCAACCTGGAAAGGGCAGGCAGCATGCGGTCCATGAGGGGAGGAGCAAAGTCTGCTGGAGATGCCCGCAGGGGAGTGGCCAGGGGACGAGAGCCCATTCGTTCATTCATTTTCTCGCTATTTGCTGAGCACACAGTGCGCTAGGGAGGGAGCCAGTGCAGGGCCTTGAAGCCAGAGAGACCTGGTCTCCAGGGGAGGCTGATCTGTGAGCTGGGGCCGAGCTTGGATGCTCGTGATCTAGCCGTCTGCGCGGCTGTGTCTGTGTGTCCTCCACTGTCATGCACTGTCCCCCTGGGAGCTTGACTCAGGTGAGTCTCCGCCACCTCCCCAGCAGCAGGCGGGGCACGGGGATGCACGGGTGGGTGCAGAAGAAGGCAGAGCATGGCGGTGGCTCTCCCTGCCCTGGTCACAGACCCGCAGTGGCCAGTGTATGAGAAACAAGTTGGGGCTTATTTGTAAGTGTTGCCCAGCTGGAAAGAGAAGGAAGGAGAGAGCTACCAACGTCCACAAGTAGCAGCAAACCCAAGGGGCTGTGCTGGCTGGTGTCCTTCGAAGGGCAGTGACTTGAGCGGAGCTGTGCAGGCGGTGTTTTAGGAGAGCTGGGGGCCGCCTGGTGGGGGAATGAGCCTGCAGTGCGGGGCCGCTGCCGTGCTCCCCGGTCCCAGAGAGGGGGACCCTCAGCATAGCCCAGGGGCTCCCCGTGGTCCTCCTTCGCCATCAGGGTGCTGCCCCCGGGACCAGGTGTGACCCTGGGTAAGGCGATTCTCTGCAGCAGCTCGGGGGTGAGTGCTTCAGTCCTGAGGACGGGATGGGGTGGGGGAGCGCAGGGTCCACCGCAGAGACCCGTATTCCACTCCTGATGCAGTGTCCTGCACCCAGCTGCTGACCACCGGTCACTCAGCTCCAGTTGGTACCTTTCCAGTCGCCTTGGCAAGTCAGCTTGTTCTGTTTGAGGACAGTGACAGAGCTATCAGACATGGTTTCCTTTTATTGAGCTAAATACGCCTTTCTATGTTTTTCACCTGATGCAGGTGCCAAGGGGGAACAATTAAAAAGTCCCCCGTCTGTCCAGCCTCTGCCACAGAACACATCTCCTCCTTTGCATTCAGAGCTCTTTATGCAATCAGTGGGGTTACTCTGTCCCTTTCTTGACTGACCTTTCTTCTCCCTGCTACACAGATAGCTCTGCTATCCTCAGAGCATCGTCACGGGAGGGATTAAAGATGGAGGAAGAGAAGACCGTCAGAGAAATTTTAAGAATCATTCAGTCCAGGAAAATAAAGGGCCAGGGACTTCGGCAGTGAATGACAGCATGATGGTCAGAGTCGGAGGAGAGACTCCTTTCTTCACACCGCGTCAAGTGTCTGACCCCAATGGCGAGTGAGTGCTTGGCCATCAAGGTGGATCACCATTCCCGCCCTACTTGATATTTGATGCGCCTTCCAGGTGTTTTCCAGAAGCTGTTTCCAGGAAGGTTCGGTCCCGGCTGCCCTGACCAGGGCCACCCCCGTTTCGGTTTGGCACGGCATTGCTTTACGCAGTGCGTACATGTGACAAACACAGCACTGTTTCTGCCGGGCACCTGCTGTCACGCTGGACCACGAAGCAGGCATTCGGCTCCCCCACAGAACTGGGAAGAACAAAGAAGGGGAAATTCACCACGTCTACCGCGTGGGCCCGAGATCGGGGCATCTCTCTCCATCCACAGTTGAAGGGACCCAGCACGAACAAGGTCACCCCCAAAGGAGGGTCCTGTGTGTGCCCTGTGGCCCGGGCAGACCGCGTGCACTGAGCTGACGTTCATGTGCTCCAAACAACCTCCAAATATCAGTCCAAAGGGTGTGATTTCCATGGAAGACTGTAAATGTAAACAGCTTCACCGGCCTCCCATTCCGCATCTGTACCATGAGGAAGCCGAAGTAGGTGGTCTGTAGAGGCTTCCTGTTTTAAGATGTGTATGGAAAGAAAGATAAGCACATTTTAAAAGAGATCACTCCCGTCGTGTTCAGTGGGTCCTTAGTTACGTGTAACACCCAGTGCTCACCAGAGCACGTGCCCTCCTCAGTACCCATCGTAACTAACGATGTGCGATACGTTGGCTAACTGAACATAATAATAAAAAAATGAAATAGGGCAAATAAGAGGTCACTCCTATTAAACAGAAAAGCAAACAAACCTTGCACAGGCTATGTCTAAACCCCAGACTGGAATATAATGAGTCAAAACAAATTATTCCTGGCTGTTAAATAATAGTTTCTTTTTTGAGATGGGTGCTTTTTAAGTTTAATTTTTTTGTTTGCTTTAGTTCTAAAAGTTTATTTCTCTATCATCTAACATCTCTCTATCTACCCATTCATCATCTATCATCTCTCTAACATCTATCTATCTGTCTATTTATCTGTCCTTGGTCATCTGTCTTTCTCGATTGGGAGACATGGTCCCCATCCGTCGCTTACACTGGCCATCACCTCCTCTGTGGCCAGGGGAAGCCCACACTCGTTTCTCAGATCCTGAAGGAAGGGCTCTGGCCGGCCAGTGTGGGTCAGGCCTGCAGCCAGGGCCAGAGGAGGGATGAGCACCTGGGCCAGACTGTCCGTGATGCAGAGGCGGGAGTCCTTGCACACGAGGTCGCTCTGGCTGGGTGCAGGTGGGCGCAGGTGGGCGTGGGCGGCACGCACAGGCACACCCGTGTTGGAAGTTAAAATGCTGAAGGACCTGTCTACTGGTTGGCAGATAGCAGCTGCAATGAGGATTGCGAGCCACATCCCAGACGTGGGTCCCCATGCCCCGGGCCGCCCCACCACCTAATAACCCCGGGGTCACAGCTGGTGCCAGGCGGGCCTCCGTGACCCGCTCTGGTGTCCAAGCGGCATCCTTCGGTTCGTCGGCGGTGCAGGTGGAGAGCCGTCCAGTGCTGTGTGCTGCTGCCCCGGACAGGGGCGTGGAGGTGTCTGGGGGGCCAGGGGAAGGCCCCGGAGAAACGGGATTCCCAGCGCCTCCAGCTGACCGGACCCCACCCCTGCCATGTGTCTCTACAGCTCTGCTCCGGTCTCTGGTCACGGGGGCGGATTCCACTGGACCCTGCGGTCTGTAAAGCAATTGGCACACAATAGGCCAAGATCAGTGATCATCACACGACTGCGTTTTAACAGCCACCAAGTCCCTCAAAGACAAACGCACGGACACTCTGCCCCTCGGCTGCCCCACTAGCGCCGGATCTTTGTATAGCCAATGTGGCCAAAACCTGAAGTAGGGGAGGGTGTCACCGGGAACCCAGACACTGATGTAGATTCCGGACTCGGCGTTTGCAGACACCAGCTCCGCGTGGCTCCCTGGCGCTGCTGTCCTGGACGGCCTCCCTCGGCCGGTGCCGCACCCTGTCTGCGTCCTCCTCAGCGGGGACCACAGGCCAGCGCGTGCCTGGGGGCTACTGCACATGTGTGCTCTGTGCCTCTCTCCCTAGAATCTGGATTTCCCGTCGGCAGGGTTTGCCTGTGTGAGCAACGCCCTGTGTTCAGTTCCTTGTGCAGCGACTGGAACTGGAACTAACAGCTCTTCACTAAAAGAAGGATTTAGGGGCCCTTGGGTATCTCAGTAAGTGAAGCCTCTGTCTTCGACTCAGGTCATGATCCCAGGGTCCTGGGATGGAGCCCCGCATCGGACTCCCTGCTCATCAGGAAGCCTGCTTCCTCCTCTCTCTGCCCCTCTCCCTGCTCATGCTCTTTCTTTCTCTTGCAAATAAATAAAGTATTTCAAAAAATAAATAAAAGGATTTAAACATCTGAATGCCAAATGACCACATCATTACAACTGTTATAAGTGCGATGAAGGAGCAATCCCTGACCTGATAAGGAAGTGTATCAGGCACTTGGTGACCCGAACCGCAAAGTCTAGTGACTGCTTACATTTGCTGAAAACCTGCACATCTTTCTACATGTTAACACAATCAATCAAGTAACCGATATTCACCTAGCATTGTTAAAGATCCACAAGGACGGGGTGCCTGCGTGGCTCAGTGGGTTAAAGCCTCTGCCTTCCACTCAGGTCATGATCTCAGGGTCCTGAGATCGAGGCCTGCATCGGGCTCCCTGCTCAGCGGGGAGCCTGCTTCCTCCTCTCTCTCTGTCTGCCTCTCAGCCTACTTGTGATCTCTCTCTCTGTGTCAAATAAATAAATAAATAAATCTTAAAAAAAAAAAAAGATCCACAAGGAAGTGGATTCATGTAGGTCACAAAGAGGTCTCAGAAACCCATCCTAGTCGAACTCTCCAGAGGTATGTGGCCTCTTCTCATGTAAATGTGTGCATTGCAGGGAACTGCCTTTAAATTCTTGCGTATTGTGGCAATTTCCTTGTTTAGGGATGACCAGTCTTATACAGTGAGAGACTATGGTAATGTTCTAGACACACAGAGGAATAGCGCTAAGATAAAAACACACTAATATTAATTTGCTAGAGTAAAACACAGTCATAAAAAGGCTCTTCACGGCCATATCCTTCAACTTTATTACTCCAAATGTAGGGTTGCAGGTAATATTATCCCAGATGTTAAGCAGCCACACTGTCGGGCATAAGTTGGCCCATAACACTCTTCTGGTTGTAGAATAATGAGGAGTCTAAAGATTTAGTCAACCCATTAGGTCAGTGTTATGAAGAGAGTAACATTCTAAAAACACACCACACAATTTTAATGCACATCTATACGTTAGGAATAGAAAACAAAGGACCGTGAGTTAGAAAAGTACATTTCTTTTGTAAACGAAATATCATTTCAAGGATAATATCCATTCCTTATATAGAAGATACTAGAACATAAGTCAAAATTAAGCAAACGTCCCTTCCCTTCCCTCTCCTTCCCTTCCCTGAGCAAATAATAAGGTCTCAGGTTTCTAAAAAGTAAAACCAGGTTTCTCTTTGAAAATTGGCTATTTATAAAGTAGACCTCAATTACAGTTTACAAGTACAAAGATAAGTGAGAGGACTTCCTTAATGGTAGACAATGCAGGTATTTTGATGACACACAGTGTTGTTTGTTACACAAGGGTTAATGGACCCTCTGCAGACGGTTAGTGGTTGCCAGCAGGTGGACACGCCGTGTCACGGGGCAGAGGAGACTGAGCTTGCAGGTGGAACTAGGTTGCTTATCATCTGACCTTGAGAGGAGGAGATTATCCTGGGTCCTCACAGGGGTCCTTCTCAGTGAAGGAGAGAGACAGCAGGGCCAGAATCAGAAAAGGAGACGCACAACAGCAGCAGTGCTCAGAGCGATGGGATTGCCGGCTTTGTAGATGGAAGGGGCCATGAGCCAAGGAATGTGGATTCTGGGGTCGGAATATTTGTATTCTCCCAAATTCATACGCTGAAACCATAACTGCCAACAGTGATGATGTGAGGAGGTGGGGCCTTTGGGAGGTGCTTAGGTCATAGTGCTTAGCCACCCAGGATTTACTAAATCCTCCTTTTAGTAAAGACTTGTTAATTCCAGTTCCAGTCACTGAGCAAGTAACTGAACAGTTGTTGCTAGTTAGTTGCTAGCACAGGTAGTTGCCAATATGGGCAAACCCTGCTGATGGGAAACTCAGATTCATGACAAGCTCAGTGTCCTCATGAAAGCACCCCAAAGGGATCCTGCAGTCCCTCCACTGTGAGACGTGATAAGTCCGACCCAACCCAACCCTGCTGGCACCCTGACATTGGACGGCCAGCCTCTTGACCTGGGAACAATAAGTTCCTGCTGTTGATAAGCTACTTGGTCTGTGGTATTTTGTGCCAGCAGCCTGAACAGACCAAGACTGTTCTCTAGAAACTAGGACAGCCTCTAGAAACTGGAGGAGGTAACGTAACAGACTCTCTGGTCTGGCCTCCAGAACGGAGTGCAATCCCACCAGCATCTTGATTTTAGCTCAGTGAGACCCATTTCGGGTTCTGATGTCCAGAGCTGGGAGATGGGTTTAAGGCACTACCTCATACTCACTTGTTGCAGCAGAAGCAGAAAGTGAGTGCAGCGAGGCAGGGGGCTTCCCCACAAGACCACGGCAATGGCACCTGCCACGTTTCCCGGAAACTCCTCATGATTCACCACCCCCACCCCCTTGCATACTCTCCTTCTTATTTTTTGGACTATATATATATTTTTTTCATTTTGTAAGAGTCTAAGGTCAATTGGTTTCTGCTCTCATCTTCCATGCCCCCCACTACTGTAAATAAGCTACTTAGATTCAAACTTTGTAAGGGGAGTCGCTACCTTCACTGTACAATCCAGCTCTCCAACAACTGTTAGCACAGCCAGTTGAAAGGAATCGTGGACCTTTTCTCTGGTGCTACCAGATCGTGGCAAGTTTATGACTCTTGGACCCCCTCATTGGACTGTTTCTTCCTAAACACAGTCTCTAGAGAAACAAGGGTCCCTGGGGGTATAGGTGAGATCAGGTGAGACAGGCCCCTGGAAAGAGTGATCCTGAATGCAGAACCTGCGTACATGAGCTGGGCATCAAACATCTGCCTTTCATCTTAGCTGACGCAACACACCAGTTTAAACTCTTTAGCCCAAGGAATTCGGGGTCAGACTAGAGTCTGCAATCTTCTTTCAGCCAACCCGTGGCTAATATAAGCCGTTGCTACCACTTTGTTCTGCATGCAGATTAATTCCGTGATGTCACCCTTATTTTAATACGTGTAGCCTTTTAACACCGATGAATACTTTCATACAGATACTGTTCTATCAGATGATTCAATGAATCGTTCAAAAGACCGAACCAGGATAAAATCATGTTGGTGAGTATGTCCTCATACTCTGACAGTTTCAAATGAAACATTATCTTGCAGAAAAAGCACCTCCTGCGGTGGAGGTCAGGACGATGGTTGGTGGTCTCCCCAGCAGTGGGGGCTGAGGGAGGCGCATAGGGAGAGGCCGAGCAGAGTCCCAGCCCTGCAGGGGAGAGCTGCCAGCCTAGGTCCACGGTTCCCCTGACATCCTCCAGATTCCGTCCAGACCCCTGGACCCACGCAGCAACGCACTTGCCCCAGAGCAGACATGCTTCTGAAAGCCAAGCACCCACTAGCAACTTCTTACTTCTGAAAGCCAGCCAACTGGGAAGCGCCTTACTCCAACAAACTCATCTCCGAGCGGCAGCCAAATGGCTAGCGGACCCCTTTCCTGCAGCCTCTGCCAATCCGCCAACCCCCAAGCCCCACTCTATGAAGACATCAGTCTACTTTGCTCAGGGGACCTGTGTCTAAGGGCACAGATCTCCCTTGCTTCAGTAAGCAATAAATTCAGCTTTCTCTTCCTTGACAGCTAGAACCCAGGGCAGGGTTTTCTTGTCCCCCTCACAGATAAGAACTGGTGTACATCTGTGTACAAAGGATTTCAGAAGAGAAGAACCAGAAACCAGAAGAGAGAATGATTAAAACAAACCTTCTATTGCTGAAGTGTGCCCTGTGTCGAGTCCTGGCATGCAACTGAACAATTACTTCTAGTGACTCTATCTATTCAGGGAAATGAAAATCTGTGAATGTGTATTTATATTAACTTTAATTATGAAGTCCTGAAAAAAAAAAAGCACGAGGTTTCTTATTTCCCATACGAAACATAAAATCTAATAGTCAGATGGCTATGCCAAATTTCAATTTGGCTTTGGGTAAGTTTTGGCTATTTATTCATTCATTACAAAATAAAGATTGGATTTACATTTTGCTTTTCTATGACTGGGCACAGCCTTGGTTAGAGAGTGCAGAACAGCAAGTTGGAAAGGGTGGGAACGCAGGGCTGGCATGCCGACCTGATCACTACATGGTCAGTAGGCAGATATTTTAAGCACTGTTCAGGATATATTGTGTGCTGTGTGTCTAATGGAAACAGTAAATCTCCAATTGCAGCCCATGGGTGGTTCAGTTGGTTAAGCCTTTGACTCTTGGTTTCAGCTCAGGTCATGATCTCAGGGTCCTGGGATCGAGCCCTATGTTGGCTCTGCAGGGGGTCTGCTTGAGATTCTCTCTACCTCTCCCTCCACCTCTACCCCCCCTCCTCTTGCTCATGCTCCTTCTCCCTCTCTCTCTCTCTAAAATAAACAAATAGGGGTTCCAGGGGGCTCAATCATTTAGGTGTCCGCATTTTTAAAGAAAGTTCAACCTCGTGCAATCAGAAAACTACAATTCAAACCATGACACAGCATTTTACAACCAATGGATTGTCAACATTAAGATTTCTGTTAGCTATCAAGTGCTGAATATGTCCAATTATAGAGACATTACACATTATAAATAATTTTTTATATAGACTCAGGTCATGAGTCTCCTCCTGGGATCGAGACCTGAGTCAGGTTTCCTGCTCAGTAGGGAGTCTGCTTCTCCCTCCCCTACTTTTGTGTTCTTGCTCGCAGGCTCATGCTGTCTCTCTCTTTCAAACAAAAAAATGAAATCTACAAATAAATAAATAAATAAATAAATAAATAAATAAATAAATAAAATATATTTAAAAAAATCCAATTCTGGCTCCTTCGTCATCTGCTGTGTTGAAACTAGTTTCAATGTGCTAGCTTCTTCTTGGCACATGGAAGCCATAGCAATGTATGTAACACAGACGCATTGGCACTGCTGAAATGCTATTAAGAAATAAAAAAGATTAAATACTATATTACGAGCACAGACAATGTTGCTACTGTGTGTGATTTAAAAATGTGGAGTGATTTTAAGTGTAGTGGACTTTTTGCTTTCATATAGCAGTGCAACAGATTGCTCATTTGTTTGACTTCATGGTTTATACCATTAAGGGGTTTGGTTGTTTAGTGAAGAGAAAAACAGAAAAGAATTACAGGGAACCAGTGATCTTCTAAATCAATCTGATACTCCCAAGGATTAGATTTTTCTGTATTATTCTCTTCTGATTGATCTTTACCCTTAGCCATGAACTGTTCTGTGTTGCACAAATGATTCTGTAGTCCCAGGCTATACAGTATGACTATTGATGTGGAACAGAAGAGGAAACAAAGTAGGAGGAACAGTAAATATCACCCAGTGTCCAGAAGGCAGAAACTTACTCTTTACATTTTTAAGTCAAATATGGTACAAAGTAGATAATTATAATATTTTGTGTCTTATGAAAAACATCGTTATCTTTAAATTAAGTTTGTCTGGGGGAGGGCAGAGCCCCAGACTGTGTGGCAGGTCTCAGGCAGGGCTGGGATGGGCAAGAACACTGGGGTGTAGAGGGACAGTGAGATCTTTAAGTGATCTTCATTCAGTGCCAACTGTGTGCTGACCTGTCTTCCTATTTGGGACATTTGCTTTGTCACGAGGATCTGGTACATGTGCATTCGTGGAAGCTGGGAGGGCAGACAGTGGCTGGCTAAGCCTGGAAGGTGAGGGCAGCTGCTGCCATGTCTGATTCTTGAAGCCAGATGCTCAGGGGCCTCCATGACACACACCAGGAGGTGTCAAGTGGGAGCCAAAGAGAGTAAGTATCAGGCTGAGATGTGAGCCCACCCATGAGGACAAGCCTAGGGAGCAGCCTTGGGGGTCACCCAACCTCTCCCTCACCGTAGAGGTCAGGGGGTAAAGTGTACACTCACTGGCTCCTGAGTAGGGTCACTGACGTCTGGTCCCTAGGTCCCTTCAGAATTTGTGTGGCTCAGCGCCTGGGGCCAAGGCTCAGCTGCCTGTGCCACCTTGTGCATAGAGAGTTGCCTCAGTGTCCCTGTCCCATCTCCTGCCTCTACAGAGCTCACAGCCTCATCGGGGGTAGGGGAGCAGGTCAGGGACTGAGGGAAAGGAGAGCCTTCATCTCAGATGGTGCCTTATGCCCGGCCTTCTGCTCTGTCCCCTCAGCTTGCCCTGCTGTGTCTTCTTGGCCACTGGACAGACTCTTCTCCAGATGTATCACCCACCAAGACAAAACGCTGGCTTGGCCAACTTTTATGCTAAAATGCATTCAGATGGACCAAAGGCTTACATGTAAGACAGAAACCGGGAGACCCCTAGAAGAAAATGTAGGAGAGAAGATCTTTGACATCAGCCTTGGCAACTTCTTCAGTTGGGCACCAAAAACACAGGTGACAAAACCTAAGATGAACCAATGAGACCATAGTCAACTCAAGAGCTTCTGCACAGCAAAGGAAACAACCAATAAATTGAAAAGGCAGCTTATGTAATGGGAGAAAATATTCCCAAACCATACATCTGATAAAGGATTGATAACCGAAACAAATGAATACTCAATACTCAATAGCAAAAATGCAATAATCCAGTTAAAAAGTATACAAAGAACATGTATGGACATTTTACCAAAGACGGCATACAGATGGCCAATAGGTATATGAGAGGGTGCTCAACATCACTCATCATCAGGAAAATATAAACCAAAACCACAATGAATTATTGCCTCATATCTGTCAGGATGGCCATTATGAAAAAGACGAGAGAAATGTTGGTGAGGATTAGAGGAAAGGGAGCCCTTCTCACTGTTGGTGGGAAAACAAACTGGGCAGCCACTCTGGACAACAGTATGGTGGAAAATCAGAAAATTAAAAATGGAGCTGCTATATGATTCAGCCATCCCATTTCTGGGTATATATCCAAAAGAATTGAAATCAGGATCTTGAAGAGATATCGTCACCCCCACCCACCCATGATCATTGCACCATTTTTCATGATAGCCAAGACATGAAAGCAACCCAAGTGTTCATCAACAGGTGAGTCCACAGAGACAGACAGACAGATACAGATACATACAGAGATAGAGACAGATGATGCAGATGCAGATATGACACACACACACACGCACACTCTGGAGAATTACTCAGCCATGAGAAAGAAGGAAATCCTGCCATTTGCAACAACATGGATGGACCTCAAAGCCATTATGCTAAGTGAAATAAGTCAGACAGAGAGACAGATACTGTATGATCTCACGTAATGATGGAATCGTAAAAAGCCAAATTCATAGGAAAAGAGAATAGATTGGTAGCTGTCAGGGGCTGGGCTGGGGAAGGGGACTGGAGAAATGTTGTTTCCTGGGTCAAATTTTCAATTAGTAATTAAATAAGTTCTGAAAATCCAAAGCATGGCATAGTGAATATAGTCAACAACACTGTATTATTAATTTCAAAGTTGCTAAGAGACTAGATCGTAATTGTTCTCACCACAAAATGTAAATGGTAATTATAGGACGTGGTAGAGGGGTTAGCAGACACCAGGGTTGCAGTTATATTGCAATACATGCATGTATCAGACCACCATGTTGTATACCTTATATTAACACAGTGCGCTATGTCAATTCTATCTCAGATAAAAAAGTAAGAAATACAGTGAATTCAGATACAGCTCATACTTTAGATAACGTGTGGAAGAAAACATGTGTGTTCAAATTATAAGCCTAGGAAAATGTTCTTACAGTCCCCTGCCTCCAAAGTCCAGGCTTGAAGGATGCTCTCAGTACCGGGCTAATCCTTCCTCTGCTCAACAAAGATCCCTGACTTGGTCCATTTATCACAGCTTTTGGGAGATGGGAAGTTTGCTTATTAACTCGAAGAAAAGAACATTCTTTGAAGTATTTAAATACTACTGGAGTTAAAGGGTGTACGTGGTACTGATTAGTTGTCACAAATGGGTCCTCTTAATTCAAAGACTTACATTTTCCCAGCTCCCAATATTGATGGTTAAGTCTCTGGAATCAGGTTTCAATGAGAGCAAATGCCTGTGTAAATGGAAATACAGATTTGTACAGCTCTAAAGGTGACTGGGCATCCATACTGACGCACACTCTCAGAAAGGAAGAAGTAATAAAAAGCCAACTAGAAAGAAAAGTGGATACAGAGACAACGGATGTCGATGAGGAATTTAGCATAAGTGAGAACCATGTCTGCCTAGTGGGGAAACCCCCAAACTGAGCTCAGGAGGGGTTAGGCACAGAGAATTATGCATGAACCAAGCAGTTAATGAAAGTAGCTGGCACACATATGGATTTCATAAAGGTTTATGCAATTCTAAGGTGGCCTGCATTTATAATAGGTTTGTAGATGCCTCTTAAATCGCTTACCAGGGAAGAGATGCAAAGTGGGAATATACAAAGAACAGATGGGAAGCAGTAAACACTGTTGCCCTTCTGCTCCCCCACCAAGACTGCCTCCTGGCCCGGGCCCTGAGTCCCTTCCTTCTGCAAGGGGCCATGCGATTTCTGTCCTTCTTGGAAACGGAGTCTGGGGAGGGCCTCACTGGTCACGTCACATTGTGCAAACCGTGGCTGGTGCATTCCGACCCTGATTTCTACTGCATCAGAACACTCCAAAATTAGAGCAGTATTTCCATCTTTGCACTGATTTTTTTCCCAAGGCATGTTTAAAATTATGTTGCCTGTTAACTTGTTTGTACAAATAGGCAAAGAAAATCCCCTCAAATCACTCCACGTGGTTGAGGATTTATGAAACATGTGGCCCGGAAAAATACTTCCTGTTGAAAAAAAAAAAAAAGAAAGAAAGAAAAAAAGAAAAGAAAACAGGCAACTTACTTATAAATTGCCATTACAACACACGAAGGCAGTTTAACTCAATTTAGCAACTAAGTCAATGTTTAGCCAAGCCGTCACGCGAGTGCCTTATTAAAATCCCCGTGGCTCTGGAGTGTCTGAGGTGGAAAGAAGGTTAAACTGCACATCAGCCACTGAAGAAAGCAGAAAGGATGTGCAGCCCAATTAAGCCCTCAGCCCTGCTTTCGCTCGTAAGCACTTGCTCCTTGATTCCCCCCGGAACGCACCGCGAGGCAGCTCCAGAGTGGACTGAGGAGCCCCTTTCATGCGGCGCGGTAGCCTGGGGTCTGGCCGGGCCCTTCTGGGTGAGAGGCGGCCGCTCCCTCTCTATTAATCATCGCCCAGCTCTCAGCACCTGGGACTGACTCTGGCTCCCCCGGCTGCTATATTGACAATATTCCCTGTTGATTTCCTCATTTTCTCAGCCAAGGCTAGACTGACCTCTTTAAAATTCTTTATAAACGTCAGTAATTGCTGCATCCAACTTCAATTCATTACTTTCCCCGGCCTCATGTATTTTGATGATATGAAAGTTGACCACATTTACATGCAAATTGAAGTTTTATATTAATAAGGGCCAGTGAAAGGAGATCGCATGGTAATGCTCCATTATGACTTTTAAATACATTTGCCCATGTCTCGGCCGGCATTAGCATGGTCAGACCATGAGGAAATCATGTTGGTCTGATTGCAATTTTGTTTTCCAATTGAAAGTACAATTTCATCAGGTTTCCCTGTCATTTCTAATAATGACTTAAGTTTGCTTGCTAAATTGGAGAATTTCTCAGGCCTTCGGATGGGCTGGGACACAGGTGAGGGGACAGTTGGCTCTGCGTGAAGTGCCTCATCGGGGCGCGGCCACGCTCCGTCCCATGGGGCTCCTTTGGTGGCAGGAGCCACAGCACCGAAGGCTCCACGCAGCAGGGACTGAGCATCTCGACATGTCAACTTTTCTCCTCAAGCTCTGAGAGCCCAGCAACGCTGCCTTAGCTCAGACACCTTTTCCCATAACCATCAGTGGATGCTTATCTTTTCCCAGTCCCGGGCAGGTAGTCTCTGTCCCCCTCCACGTATTTGTATTTTGCAGCACGGTGGAGCTGATTTCGTTCTCTCCCCTCCAAGGGGATTATCTGTATAAATCAGGAACAGGGTTACTCATTAGTGTACTGAGTAAAAGACTCTGAGACCCAGAACCCCGTCAGAAACAGATCTCAATAAGAGTGTTTTTTCTGGCTGACACCCCGTTAAATTAAATGTGGGTTGTGTGCCTACAACAAACACCAATCAGTCAAGATGCTGAAAGAGAGTCGCTGATAAGATCCTCACCCAGTGGAGCAGAGGACGCTCCATGAGAAGGGTGTCTAATTACAGAAATTCCCTATGACCCTGGAACAATCACGGAGCTTTTCCATGACTCGGTTTACACACTCGTGCATTTCATTCATCTCTAGACTTCTCTGGGCTCCACAGACCTGCAAGCCAGGACAGCGCCGACATCTGTTTCTTGTGAATGATGACTCTGACACTGGATGGTGTTTTGGGTAAAAACTCACACTTGCCAGTGCTGTCCATTAAATACACTTTGGGCATGTCACCTGATTTAGATGATACAAAAAACTTTTAGTCAACAAATTCCTAGTGCATTCAACCTTTATCTGATTTGTATTATCTCAGTGTAGATAAGACCTCGATGGCAGACTGGAGATGAGAAAGGCCACGGAGTGGACAAGAGGGTTCTCCTGTCTCTGGTCAGTCAAGGATGTACCCCAAGAACTGTCAACATCAACACCTTCCTTTCTCCGTCACTCCCTCTGGCAGTCTAAAGATAAGCATGATGCATTTTATAAATAAGTCCGGGATTCACAGAAAGCCAATGACACACACATACAATGACTATTTATATAAAAACAGAGAGAGGATTGCTTGTCAGTTGACTGGTTTCTGGTTTCAAAGTCAGGTTAAACCCAATATGGATGGTATTGTTTATTTTTTTAATCTTAGTAATTTCAAAAGCATTCCAAGGAAAATATGAGATAGGGGGTGCTTAGCACTGATACTCGATCTGGGGAAAGATGGAGCACGGCCCGTGGCGCTGGAGGCAGAGAGAAGCTCAGACACTGATTTGTTTGACAATTGATGTTTGACTAATGATAAATGCTTGATGATTAATACAATAAGTGTTTGGTACCGGAAGCAGAGCCCCACCTGCCGCTGTGTGGACAGGTGGCTTTTATGGGGTTGCTCGAACAGTGCTTCTAAACTTTGTTTTGGGCCACTAACTGAAAATCTGATGAAAGCTATGGATTGCCTCTCCAGGAAAAAACCTGCACACTCACATAGCGTGTAATTCCACTTTGTGTGTAATTCCAAGATGTGGGAGCAGAACCACAGCTCACCGGGAAAATCTCGGTCCTGCTCTCGGCACCTGCGAATGTATCTGGTACATGGCGAAGGGCGGTAAAGGTTGCAGAGGGAACTAAGGTTGTTACTAAGGTGACCTTGAGATGGGGAGATCAGCCTGGATTCTCCGGGTGGATCCAGTGTAATCATAACAGTCCTTAAACATGGAAGGAAAGGCAGAGAGTCAGCGAAAGGGATGTGAGATCAGAAGCAAGTGGGTGCGGCAGAGGGTGGGGAGACTGACTACCGAGAAAAGGGCAGGCGTCCAAGGAATGTCCTGGCCTCCAGAAGCTTGTAAAGGCAAGAAAATTGATTTTCTCCTAGATTCTCCAGAAAATACTGTGCTGCTGACCCTGGGATTTTAATCCACTGAGAGCTGTGTTTGCTTTCTAACACAGGGAACTGTAAGATTTTAAATTTGCATTGTCTAATTAAGACACAAAATTTATAGTGATTTGCTGTAGCACCAATAGAAATTAACACAACTCTTTGAGGCCCATCCAGTGAAAGCTTTCTTGAGGCCTCAACAATGCGTAGATGTGGTGACTCCTTACAAACACACGACAGAGTGGGGTAAGCAAAACCAGGCGCTCCCAGGAGGACCGAGAATGCTGGGTGGAAGCCAGCACAGAGTGAGGCCAGATCCACGTGCGAGGAGCAGACCTCCTGTGTGGGGAAGCCCACACCTGAGAGGGAAGGATGAGTTGTTCTTCCACTCACCCCAGTCAGCCGTGGGCACAGACAATGCAAAGGAAGGTGTGCAACAACCAGTTTTGTAAGTACCTGAAGTGAGAATGGCTAGCTTCGCTGTTTGCACGCAACATCTCTTTCGCTGCTCATAACATCTTCGTGTTTTCGGTTGGGTAGAGCGCGTTGGACAAACCTCACCTGGGACCACGTGATCAGTGACTGAGGCAGCAGGGGCGAGCCCCAGCTACTTTCTTCCCTTCTTTGTCGGCTCATGCTCCTGCTTCATCCGACAGCCCTGGATGCCGCCTCTTGATTTTTCCTAGCCACTTTCTTCTCTCTGTCTGATCCCTAAATCCCAGAAGAACCGAAGCTGGATGTCAAGTCTTCTTCTCTAACAAGTATTTCTGCCTGTGGGATCGGATCCACCCCGTGGCTTCATCGCCATCCACGTGATGAGCTGCAGAGTCAAAGCCAGCTCACTCGGGGGTCTCCATTTGGGTGCTGATAGATGACTTGAGTCCTGTCCTGCCCCCACACCTGTTTCTCCCCCCAAAACCCTACTTCCAGGAAGCCCACTGCCTCTCACCAATTCCTTATCTCAAGGATCTTAGAGATAAGTTTGCTTTTCCCGTCTCTTTGCTCTTATTTTATGTTGTCACAAACCCTTCCAACTCTGCTGCCAGGGATGATTCTGATCCCTGCACTGCCCACCACGTCCATTGTCCACTCTGGTCCAGACCACAGCACTTCCTCACCCAGGCCTAGAGGGATGCACGGTCCCATTCTGGCCCCTCTCCTGTCCATTCTCCACTCAGCATGGGCAGTCATCATCCGAGAATCAATCCAGTCGTCACTCCTCTGCCTAAAACCACCCAAAACTGATGCAGAAGCCAAACCTATGCACTCTGTCCACCCCTCCCGTAACCTCTCAGCTTCCTTTTGGGTCATGGCTACTGTCATCGGCTTCCAGCCCCCCTACCTCCAGCATGCTGCTCACTCTCACTCAGTGTCTTAGTGTGAGGGGCGGGGAGGCTCTGTCTAAAATGCCCCTCCCCCTGGCCTTCCTGGGTCTTTCTCCTCTTTTAGGGCCCTCTTCAGATGTCACCTCCCCAGAGAAGCATCCATGGTTCTTCCATCCCCAATAGCCCTGCCCACCTCATCACCCTCCCTGCTTGCTGTCCTTCATTGCACACATGAGACCACATCACCTCTTCCCTTCATGGGCCCCCTCATCAATTTCCAGTTGGCTCTGCCGTGCCGCCAGCTCCAGGAGGGGGAACTTGTCTAACTTCTCTTCTGCTGCATCTCCACAGCCTGACTCGCACAGAGGACTCAATCAATATTGTGCAGTGCTGTTGGTGCATTGACAGCACGCTTGCACACCTCTGAAGACTTGACAGCACTGCAGTCCCTCCGAAGAGCGTGTGTGCAGCGTGGGTGTCCAACAGAAATGGTTCTACGGGAGCCTGCGTGAAGGGGTTGGAATGTGATTACGACGAGAACTGATGAAAGAGGGTCATTGTCTCTGCCCTGTTGTCCACGTGCTGCCTTCATTCCGACGCCCCTCCACGCTGGTCTGCAGGTGGCGTCTGGGCCACTCTGCATCCAGGGTCCGTGTGCTTTCCTCTGCTTCTCCCAACTCACAATTCCCTTCCCGTCCAACTCACAGATGGGTCCTTCGGGGTCTTACTCTCTCTCCCCCTGGATGTGCAGTTACTCTGGACAGCAGGTCCTGTGTCTGAAATCCGTATCAAGCCACCCTGGGGCTGATTAACGGCCCAGGAGTCACTCACTGAATATTTAGGGAATCAATCCGTCCATTAATTGATAAATCATTTATGATGACATGCAGCCTCAAGACACGGAGAGTGACCAATGGCCCTGGCCTGCCTGGACTGTTCTGTTTTAGCAACGATTGTGCTTCCTTCCAAGCAATCCCCTCCGTCTAGGGCCGGTCCGGAACGCAGGTTGCCCTAAAGACACATGACCTGAATAATACGGACTATTCACTGCGTCCACCCAGAAGAGTGCAGTCACTGCCCCATCATTTAGAAGACTCAGAAATGGGATGTTCTGCACATTTGAAATGATTTTCCAACTGATGATCCATTTTCCCAGGAATGGAAATGGTATGCCCCCCTGAAAAAATGGTATTTTACCCCTTTTGGGTCTGACTAAGCCACCGACAGTGAATGGTACTTTGTAGTAAGTCAGATAACAGAAAAGTCACTCTACGAATGGTTCAGCTTATTTTCTTTATTTAAGTTTGTGCTAGAGATGAGACGCGAGGCCTGGCCACACATGAAGAGAATTTCAGCTCCTCTTTGGCTTATTTTTGGGCTTTAATTCTCCTCTTTTTGTCATGGTCAGGAGCTCAGAAGACGGCTTTTCCAACGAGTCAACGGCTGACGTGAGCAAAGCAATTACCCCTCCATCTCTCTTCCCACATTCTTTCCCCTAAAGCAGGGTGAAGCTTTCTTTAAAAAAATGTCTTCATCAGAAGCACGATCTATAAAAACACCACCAGCAGCCTGGACTGAAGCCGGCCAGTGAGGTGGCCAGACCCCAGCCCCTCGCCCCTCCCAAACAGTGCTGGTGGGTGTGGGGAGAGAGGGTCCCTGGCCCTGCCTGCAGCCCCCAGCCCTGTACCACCCTCACACAGAGAGCATCTGGGGGGTGGGGGGGCAGGGACACAAGGTCTCTCCAGCTTCTGAGTTATCTGTACTTTCGATGGCAAAATCAGAAGTCACTGTAAGCAGAAACATCCACAGGGTGGAGGAACGTTTGGACAATGTTTTTGTGCGTCTATTCTTTTACCTTGACCTCAGCCGCTCGCACAGAACAATCTAAAACTTACGTCATGGCTGAAAGCACGAGGAAGCACTACAGGTCTCTAGGAGAACTCAGTCTAATCCCCCGGACCACGTGAAATTTCCTTTATTGGGATAATTTAGGAGATGGAAAACACCCTGAACAATCATTCTCCTTGACCAGATATATCTTTTAGTCATAAAATTAATAACGCATTGTGCATCACTTTTAGACTCAAGTGCTTTCATGTCCATTACTTCGTTCAACTTTTATACCGCCCCATTGAGATGAGCAGTGTGGCTGTCCTAAGCTTCGGGTTCTTTCCTTCCCTCCGTGCTTCCCTCCCTCCCTCCCTTCCTCCCTTCCTTCCTTCTTCCCTTCCTCCCTCCTTCCCTCCCTCCCTCCCTTCCTTCCGTATGAGACACTGACATCGAGCAACCAGCAGCAGAGGACTGAGAGCCTGGACTTTGGGTTTATTGCTCCTTCTCCTCCAGTATGGCTGAGCAGCTGTAGGACAGGACTATTGTTGGCTCTGCTACCAAGACAGCTCTGTATCTCCTCACTTGCCTTCCCTCCATTCTATAGACACAGGAGAAAGCCAAACTCTGGCTTTCAGGTTTCCGTTTACTCCAGCTGCCCACTGACATTGGCCATGACAAGTGGAGAGTCAGGTTAACGCCCTGCACCTTCCCTGGGGGATGAAGCGGCTGATTGACCTATTTCCTTTGAGTCAGATAATTCAACTTATTCAAAGTCATTCAATTCTATAAAAAAGTAAAACAAAATGTTCTAACCGGTTGTTAAAAAAATAACTCAATAACTTGTTCCCTGCAAGACTGCACAGGACTGTGACTAACGACCTCCTGCAGTCTACACATCTCCATGTTCTTGTCCACTTTCTGGTTGGTATGCAGCCAGCAGTGAAATTGCTGTGTCACAGGGTAATTTGGAGTGGAGTTTCTTTCGAGGAACCAGGATGCTGTTTTCCACAGCAGCTGCACCATTTTGTAATCTCACCAACAGTACAGAGGAATTCCACCTTCTCCATGTCCTCAACAACATTTCTTTCTTTTTTTTTTTTTTAATAACAGCCATCGTAATGGGTGTGCACAGTCTCTCGTGATTTTGATCTGCGTTACCCTCATGATGAGTGATGGCGAGCATCTTTTCATGGGCTGTTGGCTACGTGTATGTGCTCTTTGGAGAAATATCTGTTCGAGTCTTTTTTAATTGGGTTGTCTTGTTACTGAGTTGTAGTTGTTTATATATTTGGATACTAACTCCTCATCAAATACATGGTATGCCACTATTTTCTCCCAGTCTGTGAACTGATTTTTCATTCTGTTGGTTGAACTCTTTAATGCATAAGTCGTTGTTTTGTTTTTTTAATTTTTGATGACTGAGGTCCTGAAGTCCAATGTGTCTATTTTTTCACTTGTTACCTGGTGTTATATCCAAGAAATCATTACAATTTCAATGTCCTAAACCAACTTCCCTGCCTTGTCACCTAGGAATTTTAAGGTTTTGCTCTTACATGTAGGTCCCTGACCCCTTAGGAGTTAATTTTTGTATATGATGTGAAATAAAGGTCTAATTTCATTTTTTTCTGCATGTGGAAATCCAGTTTCCCCAACACCATTTGCCGAAAATAGTGTTATTTCCCCCATTGAAAGGTTTGGCACCCTTGTTGAAAATCATTTGATCATATGCATGAGGGTTTTTCTGGGTGCTCTGTTCTACTCCCTCTGCCTCTATGTCTGTATTTTTTTCTTTATTTTAGTTTATTTTACTTTTTCAGTGATCCAAGATTCATTGTTTATGCACCACACCCAGTGCGCCATACAATACGTGCCCTCCTTAATACCCACCACCAGGGTCACCCATCCCCTCCCCCTCCCCTCCATAACCCTCGGTTTGTTTCTCAGAGTCCACAGTCTCTCATGGTTCACCCCCCACCTCCAATTTACCCCAATTCACTTTTCTTTCCTTCTCCTAAAGTCCTTCATGTTATTCCTCATGCTCCACAAGTAAGTGAAACCGTATGATAACTGACTTTCTCTGCTTGACTTATTTCACTCAGCACAATCTCCTCCAGTCCCGTCCATGTTGATACAAAAGTTGGGTTTTCATCCTTTCTGATGGCTGAGTAATATTCCATTGTATATATGAACCACATCTTCTTTATCCATTCGTCTGTCGAAGGGCATCTCAACTCTTTCCACAGTTTGGTGATTGTGGACATTGCTGCTATGAACATTGGGGTACATAGGGCCCTTCTTTTCACTACATCTGTATCTTTGGGGTAAATACCCAGTAGTGCAATTGAAGGATCCTATGGTAGCTCTATTTTTAATTTTTTGAGGAACCCCCACACTGTTTTCCAAAGTGGCTGCACAAACTTGCATTCCCACCAATAGTGTAAGAGGGTTCCCCTTTCTCCACATCCTCTCCATCACTTGTTGTTTCCTGTCCTGTTGATTTTNCATCCTAACACTTGTTGTTTCCTGTCTTGTTGATTTTGGCCATTCTACCTGGTGTAAGGTGGTATCTCAATGTGGTTTTGATTTGAGTTTCCCTGATGGCTGGTGATGATGAACATTTTTTCATGTGTCTGTTAGCCATTTGTATGTCTTCTTTGGAGAAGTGTCTGTTTTTACGCCAGCATCACGCTGCCCTGAATGCTCCAACTTCATGGTAAGTTTTGAAATCAGCACATGTGAGACTTCCAAGTTTGTTCTGCTTTTTCAAGATTGCTTTGGTGGTTCAGGGTCTCTTGAGATTCCATTTGAGTCTGAGGATGGATTTTTGTAATTCTGCAAAAAGCGTTGTTGGGATTTTGGTTGGAACTTCAGTGACTTTGTGCATTGCTTTGGGTATAGAGCTGATGTCTCAACATTAAGTGTTGCAGTTCTTGAACATGAGCTGTCTTTCCAGTTACGTCTTTAATTTCTTTCAGCAACGTTTTATAGTTTTTAATGTACAAAGATTTCACCTCCTTGGTTAGGTTTATTCCTAAGTCTTTTATTCCTTTTAGTACTATTATAAAAGGAGTTGTTTTCTTAATTCTCTTTTTGGATTGTTCATTGTTAGTGTACAGAAATGTAACTGAGTTTTTGCATTGATTTTATATTCTGCATCTTTGCTGAATTAATTTATTGGCTCTGGCTGGTTTTGTTTTTGTTCTGTGGAATATTTTGGGTTTTCTTTATTAAGATCATGTCATCCATGAGCAAGTCTGCTCTTAGAGTTACAAGCAATTACACATATTCGTTGAAAGAAATCCTGAGCATGTCTTAAAACTATGCAAAAGGACATAAACACCCTTCATGGGTTGTCCTGCTTTGGGGTGGGGCAGAGTTCACCCTGGTACCTTCGCTAGCATGGAGCCCTCCCCTCACAGTGACTGGGGTTATTTCAGACATTTTAAAGTAATTTAATGGATAGATTCTATTTCATTCATGGCTTACATTTACGTGTTTGCTTTTCTAGCCCAAAGATGACTACCACGTGTCCACCGTACACACATGTCCCCTTCAGGCATTCCCAAGAAGCTGAATGATGCACTTTGGCTCTATTTTCCAAGGCCAGGGGCCATCCGGCTTCGAGCACTGGCGGCCCCCGCGCTGCTTACCCGATAGGAATTATTTTTATTGACTCTGTCTGCCGGCTCCCTTCCCTCTTGGAAATGATGAGGAACTTTGCCCAGCTGACAAAGGCTTCTGTACTCACAGCTCCCCTCTGAGACCGGACTGCTACCATCAAAGGTCTGCAGTGTGCCGCCCTTCCTATAATATTTCAATTTAAACACCGCCTCACTGCGGCGGTGTCACATCTCATTTGCACTGCGGCCTTTGTAGGAGACAGGGATCATTACGGGGCGAGCGCTGAGAAAAAACATATTACAGCCGGCCAGGTAGCGGAAGGGAAGGAGACGCAGCCAAGGAGCGGCGAGGGGAAGGGAGGGTCTCGCCGGGATGGAAGGGGCGGCGGGCAGACAGGAGCCCGCCGCTCCCAGATGTCAGGCCGATCCCGTGGAATCGTGGCCGATGCCTCCGGTGGCTCCACGCGGGTCTCAGAGGCGGCTCCTCGGCTTCCCTCCGGTTGCTGCAGGAAGGACAATTCCCCTGGGCGTGTGGGGTGGAGACGACCCTCTCTGAGTGATTCCCCCTTTTCCCCTCTCCGGCTCAGTCTCCCGTGCACGCGTGGGGTGGGCCGCACAGCAGGCGATGCGCTTGGCTCCTTCCCAGGTCCTGCCTTTAAATCAGACTCACAGGTTTGGACAGAGCATCCAGGAGGAAATGGAAATAGTCTTTTGTTTGTTTGTTTTATTTGCTCTCCAGTCTCTGCAATTCACAGTCTAATAATTTCATTTTAAAAGGAACAACTGTCATGAAGCTTTGCTCCACTTACTACTAAAACGAGAACAAAGAAGTGGATTAAATCTCTGCTAGAGTAACCTTTCACGTTCTTCCTTCCTCCTCTCTTATCCCCTCTTCTCTTTTCTTCCGTTCTCCCCCCTTCCACTGTCCTTCCTAATCGCAGACGCAGAAATGTCCCCAGGATATGGCAATCCCGCTAGGAAGGTGCAGAAGTCTACCCCGTGGATCGGGCGCGAGTGGTCCTGGGGCATCGTAGGGGTATCGGGACACAGGGGTACCGCCAGGCTCATCCGTGTGATGGGTGATGGGCACGTGGATCTATAACTTATTTCTGCAGAACTGTAAATACTGAAGGGGAGAGAAAGACCCTGTGACCCACACGTTCCAGCAGAGGTACGTATTTGAACTACTGAGGAGCAAACGTGGCCTCCCACCATAGTCTATTTGTCGATTACAATTCTCACCTGTCCATTGATTGCAGGTGGCTTCTCAGGTCCCCAGATGCTGCAGGGGCACAGTGCTGGTGGCCACAGAGCCCCCTGCCCGGGACAGGCTCCATGGGGGACCTGGAATGGGGGAGAGCCCATGGAAATCAACGTTCCCTGTAGTAAGCCTGTTCAAGGCTCTGTGAGGTGGGCTGGACGTGGAAAGCATTGGGGGAGCTGTTCCCATCCCCCGTGGTAAGGTGGGTGGAGTGACATCAACTGACCCCCACAGCCCAGCTCCTGGGCCACCGGTGCGAGGGGCAATCACCCACAGAAAGGGCGGCCTGGCGGCGGGCAGCGAGGAAACTGGGGGAAGGCCACCCTCAGGTGCTGAAGCCGGAGAGGACAAGAGCCAGGAGAGAGAGGCACATCCCAGCCGAGGCTCTGAGCGGTCGCCGTCCCTGCTGAGGACGGAGCACCAGCAGCAGGGAAGGTCCCCGGGGCGGTGCCGGCCAGGCTCAGCACAGAGAAGTGGCCAGCAGCCGCCCGCCATCCTCCGACCCTGCTGGGTGACACCGTCCCGGGGACCCTCAGACCGGCCCATCCAAGCCTGACTCTGCCCTCATTCTCCAAGCTCCGGACAGGGTCATTTGAAGATGAATGAGACAACATTTAGGACGTTTGTCCTGTTTCAAAAGTTAGTATCTACTGAATGAGGCACCCAAATTCCCTTTAAAAATGACATCATTTTTTCACAAAGCGAAGTCAGTTTCTGTGCCCTTTGGAGGACCCTCAGCTCTGCCCCGCAGAGAGCGTTTTGACATTATAAACGTTTTCACAGTGGGGTGGTCCGAGGTAAGCTGCTACAGAAAAGATAAAGGTTTGCTGAATGTTCAGAAGACTTGGACTTCCCCAATAATTCCCACTTAAAATACCTTCCATGCACAAACAGCCCTCCTGAAGTGGGGCTAGAAGTGGGACCAATGCGACCTTGGGGCGGGTTTTCAAGGTGCTCAGTGGAGGAGATGCTGGGGAAACATGCACGGCCTGAGGGCTCCCTGCGTCCACGTGGGGGGCATGTCCTCTGGCTTCTACACAGATACTGATCGTGGGTTTTCCACCTGCTGTCCTGGTGACCCCGCGAACAGGAGACACAGAAGCAGGTGCTCCTGGGGGGGCAGCGAGGGAGCACAGGGCAGGACCTCCCCACATGACCCCGTCAGGAAACCTGTTGCTCACCATCGGTGCGCTGGGCGGGTCTGTCCCTGCAGGCCACACCTCTGTAGGCGCACCTTGCCCAAAGCTCCCGGGGCCTCAGGGATGCCAGGGGCTACAGTGCAAACATCTGGATTAACCATTCAGTCCAGAGGCCCTGAGACACCTTCAGACATTTGGAGGATTTATCCATTGAACAAATACCTACAAAGTACCTACCGCGGGTGAAGCATCCTTACTCTGGATCAGCATAGACAACAGACTCCTACTCTCATGGAGTTGACACTGGTGTGTGGGGGCAGATAAACAATGACCAAGTATAGTAACACGTCTGGGCATCGGCTGTGGATCTCTACAGGGAGCCGAGCATAAGGAGGGTGCAGAGGGACCTGAGGGTACAGAGTGGGTGTGGCCTTCTTTAACTAGGTTGGTGTCAAGGCCAACGGGGACCTTGAGTGGAGACCAGAAGACGAGGAGGGAGAGAGCGATTGTATCTGAGAAGGAAGGTTCTAGACCCAGAGAAGAGCAGGGTGAAGGGCCCCAGGCAAGCTGAGTTGAGTGGGGTGAGTGGCGTGAACCGGGCGAGCAGCGTGGTGGCCAAAGGTCAGCGAGGGCCACCTTGGGACAGTGACTTCTCTTGTGGGTGAAGTCGGTGCCCGGGGTGTGGGCAGAATGGCAGAGCTTCTGTTCTCAGAGGACCAGAGCTTGAGACTGGCTGGCACAGGAAAAGACAGACACGGGAGTGCCTGGGTGGGCAGAGCCATAGCCAAGGGGACAGGGTTCCTGCTGGAGCAGGGGTCGCAGACGAGGCTGATGGCCTTCTCATGAAGCCCAACAGCTCTGGGCAGGTGTTTTCCCTGGAGTGTCTGACTGGATCCATGCCAGCAACGGTACCGTGAAAATTTAGGGCCAGGCCCTGAGGAGTGACGTCCCGCCAGGACACCACACCATGTGCTTCCAGTTGTTTCCTGGTGGAGAGATCAAAGTGATGATCTGGAAAAGAGTATTTATTGTATACTGATACATTAGGCTATCCCAGTGAGCTTGGGTCAAAGGCATTAACATGCGACGACATTAGAATGCATTCTGGGTTCAGTGTAGGGCATACAAACATCCTTATGAATATTTTAAAGCCTTCCTTCCTTTCCTTTTCATTAAAATCCACCATCATCAAGAACATAGATCCCATGAATCACCTTCAAAGTGGGATTTAAATTTCCCATGTACAGCCCTCATCACATGCAAGCCGAAACACCCATGTTCTTGATTAAGTTCTTAGACCTTGGTGATTGTCTTTACTGAGAAGCATACTCAAATCCCTGCACATGAAATGTTTAGTCTTTCATTTTCAATTATTCATGAAATGTGCAGTAATACGGTCCAATGCACATTTGAGCAAAATTTGCTAATGCCCCTGAACAAATCATAAACACCTCACCAGGGGTCTGGGAGGCAAGCCTCCCCTCCGATAGGTGTGTTATTATAACCCGCTGTTGCTAAACAGACAGCGAGCGCAAGGTGACAGGTGCCCGGTGCCCCGACTTGGGGCAGGCTCAGCTGTGATGTCTCCTTGCTCCCCCCGAGGAGAAATGCCTCTAGCAGTCTTCAGAGACTCAACACGAACGCTGGTAGTTCTGTACCCAAGAAGCAATGTAGCAGAATGGGAGAGTTCAGCGCTGGCACGTGGATAAAACTTTGCCTATGGTATGAACCCATATATGACCTGCTTTTCTATGGGTCAGTCTGATCAGAAGCAGAGGCAACCGCCAGAGACCTTAAGTCTCATGGGATGGGATGGAGAGAGTATATACTCCCAGGGGTGGTCTGAGGTATCTCTCTAGAGGGTACATTAGATTGTGCAAGACACTCACAGAGACGACAAAGAGAACTATGACACCAGAAGTACATAAACATAAACAGGTCACCCACACAAGAGGAAAGTGGAAAGCATGCCAAAGTATTAACTAACAGGCATAAATTACAGCGGCGCTCATCCAGGTAACTTTGGAAGATATGCATTATTGTTAATTAACATGTGTTCTTCCCAGTTCTGAGGATATGAAACAAATCCAACCAGTGCCTACCCTCCTGGGGGTTCCATTCCTATGGAAGGAGGTGGGCAAACAAGTCAACAAGGCATCAGGGAATGATTACAGTGATGGGAAAATGCAGAGTAAGGTGGAAGGAAGGATTTGGGGGATTTGGGCAGAGGCCCAGAGCAGTGACAGTGTGGTCCACACTCCGTTCAGCTAAAAGTGCACTGAGGGCAGACAGAGAGAAGATGCTCTTGGCAGGGTCTCAGCAAGTTTAAGGACAGGAAGGAAGTGGTGTTCTGGGAGCCAGGTGACAGAAGGGATAGTAACCAGTAATTTGGGTCAGGAAGGAAGTGGGAGCCACATCTCTAGGTGAAGAGAGACAGGAAATCAGTGGGATCACACAGTGCGTGTTATGTGGGGTCTGGCTTTTTCATTTAAAATGAGTCCCTGAGGGCGCCTGGGTGGCTCAGTGGGTTAAAGCCTCTGCCTTTGGCTCAGGTCATGATCTCAGGGTCCTGGGATCGAGCCCCGCCGCGGGCTCTCTGCTCAGCGGGGAGCCTGCGTCCTCCTCTCTCTCTCTGCCTGCCTCTCTGCCTACTTGTGATCTCTCTCCCTCTGTGAAATAAATAAATAAAATCTTTAAAAAAAAATAAAATGAGTCCCTGAGCCTTGTCCGTGTGGTTGTGCATGGGGGTATACCATTGATCTTTATTGGGCATTGCGTTCTACCGTGAGACAATACCACAGTCCACCTACCTGCTGCTGGGGGACACTTGGCTGGGTTCCACCTTTGCCGGGTAGGAATGACACCGTGAATGGCCTAGACGTCTTCCGTGGTGAGCATGTTTTCATTCGTGTTCAATGTAGATGTAGAGGCAGACAGGCTGAAACATAGGACGTGTGTATTCAGCACAAGCAGATGTGGACACCCCTGGCAGCAGCATGTGATTTCTTTTTATTTGGTCCATGTTCTCAACAAGCTTTGATGTTGTCACTCTTTTAAAATCTGAGCCTTCACACAGGAGCAGTGTTAACTCAGTATGGTCTTATTTCTCACTTTCCAGATACGTAGAAACTGAAGCACTCTTTAAAATACTCCATTGGCCATTTTGCCATCCTATTTTATCTAGGATCTTTTGATGTCTCTTGATTCATTTACTACTTGACTCTCTTTTTATAATCTGTAGAAATTTTTTATGTATTCTGGATACAATGGCTGGTATTCTTATCGAAAGTATCTTCTTTCTTTCTCTTTCCCTCTCTTTTCCTGGCTCCCTTTCTTCCCTTCCTTTCTCTTTCTGGGCTGCTTTTAATTCTTTTGATAGGGACGCCTGGGTGGCACAGTTGATTAAACAGCTGCCTTTGGCTCAGGTCATGATCCCAGGGTCCTGGAATCAAGTCCCGCATTGGGCTCCTTGCTCGGCAGGGAGCCTGCTTCTCCCTCTGCCACTCTGCCTGCTTGTGCTCTCTCTCTCTCTGTCTTACAAGTAAATAAATAAATAAATAAAAATCTTAAAAAAATTCTTTTGATAAACAACAATATTAAATTTCAAGGCCATACAAATTATCAGCATTTTCTTTTACAGGTTCTTTGTGCGTATGTGTGTGTATGGCCTGTTTAAAAAGTCTTTCGCCACTCCACTTCACAAATTTATTTTCTGTGTTATATCTTAGATAATTATTTTTACCTTATACGCAACACAACACATACACACACTCCTTTTTATTAGAAAAACAGTAAGTCTATAGATTAATTTGTGGAGAGCAGACATACTAATAGTATTGAGACTTCCAATCTATGAACATGGTACGCTTTTCAATTTAATTAGTTTTCTCTTCTTCTTTTTTCTTTTCCTTTCCTTTCCTTTCTTTCTTTCTTTCTTTCTTTCTTTCTAGTTATATTTCTAGGTATATGATGTGTTTGATGCTATTAAAATACTATTTTATATAAAATTCTGTTTTCTATCAATCATTGATATGTTTCTGAAGTATCACCTTGATTATTCTCTTTTTTAAGATTTTATTTATTTATTTGAGAGAGAGTACAAGCAGGGGAGCTATGGAGGGAGAGAGAGAAGTGGGTTTCTCACTGAGCAAGGAGCTCAATCACAGGACCCTACAATCACAACCTGAGCCAAAGGCAGACGCTCAACCAACGGAGCCACCCAGTGCCCCTCACCTTGATTACTCTGACAACACACTGTGAGGGACAAAAAGACCAGCTGGGATACTACTGCAGTAATCTCAACAAGACATGAAAGGGAGGAAGTTGAAGTCTGTATATATTTTAAATATAGAAGTGGCAGAGCTTTTTCTTGAGTTAGCTATTGGGGGAGGGTGGTTCAGTTATGACTCTAAGATGTTAGTTGGAGATATCGAAGAATGAAGTTATAATTTACCAAGCTGGGGAAAACTGGGGGAAGAAAGTTTGAGATAATTATTGAGTTAATTTAAAGACAAGATCAAGATATTCCTTAAACATCTAAGTGAAAATATTGAGAATGCATTGAATTTATGGGACTGCAGTTCTGGAGAGGTGTCTGGATTAGAGGTACAATTTGTGAATCATCAATATATAGGTGATATTTTAAAATAACCGGATGAGTATTACCATCCAGAGAATGAAAGTAAGAGGACTAGTCAGAGAGGTAGAAGAACTGAGAGTAATTTTCCAAAAGTCCACTGAAGAAAGTGTTTTTAAGAAAGGCAATTGATCAAATGTCAACAATTATTAACAGTTCAGATAAACTGAGATTAGAGAACCATCCACTGGGTGGTGGAAAGCATTGCTCAATAATGACTCACCATCTATTCCTTTCTTCTTTTCTGAAGCTGATTCTGTTTGGGAACTATGTACCTGACTTTAAAGAACAATGGGTGATTGGCTTTTCCCCTTTGCCAGTGATTAGTCCAGGGACAAAGTTCTGGTAAGAGATGTAAGAGGACATATGTCAGGGCACCTGGGAAGTAACTTCCTTCTTGATAAAAAAGAGATGCATGAGGACTCAGCCCTGCTACTGCCACCTGCCTGGCTTCCTTCTTTGGGTGGCAACAGCCAATGCAATGATACTATGACTTAACAACTAAAGGACAGCTCTATCTTGATCTACTCAAAATCAGACAACTCATATCTGATTCCCAGGCTTCAGGAGAAATCACAATGGAGCTATCAATATGCATGCAAAAATTCGACATTGAAAAAAACAGTAAATCATGATGAAAAGTACAACATAGGGAATATATCCAATAATATTGAAATAACTTTGTATGGTGACAGGTAGAAACCACACTTATTGTGGTGAGCATTGCATAATGTATAGAATTGTCAACCATCATGTTATGCACCTGAGACTAAGACAACCTAATAACAAAAATAAGAGATAACAATAATAAACAAATACTAAATCTAACTTAATTTCAATAATTTAATAATAAAAATAGTAAGTCAAAGGGTGCCTGGGTGTCTCAGTTGGTTAAGGAACTGCCTTTGGCTCAGGTCATGATCTTGGAATCCCAGGATCAAGTCCCACATTGGGCTCCCTACTCAGCGGGGAGTCTGCTTCTCCCTCTCACCCCTTTTCCTCTCATTCTCTCTCTCTCAAGTAAATCAATAAATAAAATCTTTAAAAATATAGTAAATCAAATTTAGCAGAGAAGGTGAAACCAAAATGCAATACTCTTTAGAGAAATATAACATAAATCAGAATCTCTACAAAGTATGATACTCAAACTCCTGATGCATTTAAAACATCACACACATACACACAGAAAGAAAGAAAAAGTGACAAGGAGTCAAGAGATAAAATAATCCATGCAAGAAGTTCAAGAGATAAGTCAAAAATAATTATTAGTGGAGGGCGCCTGGGTGGCTCAGTGGGTTAAAGCCTCTGCTTTCGGCTCAGGTCATGATCTCAGGGTCCTGGGATCGAGGCCCGCATCGGGCTCCCTGCTCGGCGGGGAGCCTGCTTCCCCCTCTCTCTCTCTGCCTGCCTCTCTGCCTCCTTGTGATCTCTCTCCCTCTGTGAAATAAATAAATAAAATCTTAAAAAAAATTATTAGTGGAAAAAAATGTCGAAATAATTATGAATAAATGCAGGAAATAGAAGAGAGAATAGTACAGGCAAATGGAAAAACAAGAGTGAGCAAAAGTAATCAAATAGGCATTCTGGAACTGCAAACTACAATATTTTTTTAAATGTTGAACTAATTCAAAAATTAAAGCAGAAGATAGTATTTGTGAACAGGAAGTCAGACTATCATGTCCAAACTCCAGTAAGATGATAGGGAAGAATGGAATCGATGGAATGGAGGATGAGAGAGGAACGGGCAGGTTCTGAGTGAGAGAACAAAACAGAAGCTCTGGGAAGAAGTCCATCACTGAGGACTGAGAATGTCATGGGACAATTTAGAAGGTGCGTGGACGTCTGTCTGACCCTGTCGGCTGTGCCCTCATCTCCAGGGCAGATGAGCTCTTTGGGAGGAGGCTGAAGATGTCACCAACAGAAAACGTCTCCAGCAAGGAGGGTGTTTGCTGTGTCTGAACTGGGTGGCTGAATGCAATGTGTCCCCACACTGCCTGGGCTGAACGTCACCATAGCCTTCTTTCTGTCTCAACTTCCTGCTCCAGAAGGTGGTGGTAGCCACATTGTCCTGAGTGAAAGGATAATGATACCCAAGACACGCTCCCTTTGGTACTGACCATTCGATGTATTAGCCACTCTCCCGATCATGCACCAAGTTAAAGTCTGCCCCCCGCCCATGTTCAAAATCAGGGAGAATTTTGTACCTTGGAACAAAGGGTTTCAAAGAACATAACAGAAAATGTCAGCAAGAAACTGTTTAAAAATAAGAGTGATGAGTGGGGTCTCATCACCACTGATACGGATGGCACCACCTATTCAACCAAACTCAGCTGAGGGCTGAGGCTCAGAGGAATAGAACAGACCCCAAGACAGACCCTCATTCAGATGGCACAGTAAGCTACCGTACAGCCAGGGGTGCAGCACACGGAGCCAGGAAAACATCGGGCAGAAAATAATTTCCACAAGGAAGTATCTGGGGGAAAAGTGACAGAAACTCAAATTATATCCTTTGAAAAAAATATTCTTCAAATAGATCAGAGAATTACTGTACAAAATGATATTTTTTCTTTATCTGATCTGAAGAATGGGAATGTGAAACACATTTAGCCATGGAAGAGCTCAAAGGTTATGACATCAGAAATACCCTAAATGGAGAAAAAAGAGGAAAAAAATAGAAAAAAAGAATTGCCTGTATCAGATAATTATTCTAAATATCTAATTTCTACTAAAGGTCAATGAGCAGAAAATGCAAGCATAGAAATATACATAATAAAAACGCCCAATAAAGTTATGACATGACTGACCCATGTGATAGTATCCATGTAAAATGAAAGCTGTGTTAGCAAGCTCTGCCCGGTCTCTTGGTGTCCTGCCGGAAATGCTGAGGTCTAGCCAGGACACCCTGAGTCACCTCTCTCAAAATTTCAGTGGAATTTTAAAATTTGGCACGAATTTTCCATAGAGCATTTTGACAATGTGTGTGAGAGTTTTCGCATGTGCACCCAATTAAACCCAGCGACTCCACCGAAGGAATGTCTCCTGGGGAAACTCTAGGATGCAGTCAGGATTCTAAGCTGAGATCATTTTTTTGGCCTTGTTTGTAAGAGTGAAGCGTGCATCTATCCAAATGTTCTAGGATCGAGAAACTTAAGAAGGGAGAGTATACTAGAAAAAAAATAAGTGTCTGTAACGATTGCAATTTTAATGTGCTCAAGAGACATATATGCAGTTAGAAGAATATAAAGGAATGTTTCAAATATTAGATGTGATTACCTCTGAGAGATACTTCTCCATTTTACAAGATAATTAATAATCTTATACTCTAATAAACATTATTTCAATGTCTCAAATTAACTTTTAACTTTAAAAATAAACACTGTGTTCTGTGCATACATAGGGAGGGCAGGATGGAGATGGGCACCCAGCAGAGGAACTTGAACAAGCATGTCCCAGTGAAGACCATGGCATCCTTCCAGCAAGGGCATGCCCCCAGGAACGCTGCTGTCCCTGAAGACAGATGCCCAGTGGCCTCCCAGAATATCCCTGCCTCCTCTTCGGGCCTCTACCATAACCTCAATAGAAAGAGACAGGATATACTCAATTGTCATCTCTTTAGTGGGCGCACCATTGGAGCAGGAGCACTGATCAAAGATCAGGAGCTCAGTGAGGGTGTAGGGGTGCCTCGCCCTTGGCAGGCCTTCCCTGCTCCATCAAAGACCCCTCATCTATCTTTATTGATTAGTCTCTATTAAGAGACCTGCAGGATTGACAGGCATGCTGCGGGGATGGGGGACTGTGCCCATAGGTGCTCCAAAAGAGCCCACCTTCCCAACAGAGGCCCCGAGTTATTACAAAAGAGCCCGCGGCATGGTCTGTAACCCAGGGGTCTGGGCCACAGCTTACGTCTGCTGAGCAATTATTGAACCAATCCTTGTAACTTTTAAAGGACCATTGCTTCCTTCCTAAGATCTGACCTTTGCCTACCACTCCTTGGAGCAATTTCCCAACCCCAAGGAAGTCCTGTTGTGGAGTCTGAGTCTGAGGGGCCCTTCCAGCAGGAGGGGCCTGAAGGATGAGGCTGTGAATGAGGCGTCAGCGTTCCTGCCTGCAGGTGAGCGGGGCTGCTGCTGCCTGTCACGGGAACGCGTGATTGTTCCAAGGAAGTCTGCAGTGGCTCCATCAAGGCACTGGAATCAGCCAACGGGAAGAAACCCGTCCTGTATTCTGCACTGCAGTGAAAAGCGACTGGCAAATCTGCTCTTCTGTTTGAAACAACAATATGCGAATGAAGATGTAAACATTCTCATGTTTACTGGTGACTCCATGGTGGCCACATGGATAGAGGTATGGAGATGGGAGGATAGGGTAGACACATTTGCTCTGCACAGGTGCAAAGGGGATGGGAGCTGGACTGGGAAACATCCTAAATGAAGGGGTTTCAGGCTTCACAACAGGTAGGCAAAGTGACTAGGTTACTGTTTGTACCTCAAATGGCAAAGCATTAAAAATACTGACTTGACTTTTTATGTGAAACTTTTTTGTTATTTTACTCTTTGCTCAAAATACCGCTTCTCAATGAGCTGTTGTCAAAAGAGGAGACTCAGAAGGTCAAGATATGGGGGGCTTATCTGGCTTCTCAAACTGCATAAAAATAACTTGGGAGTTTGTTAAAATGCAGATTCTAAGTCATTGGTCCAAGCTTACTAACCCCAAGTATCTGGCTGTGGGATGTAAGAATCAGGACTTTTAGCACGTTTTCTGGAAAAGAAACGCGAATAAGAAGAAATCATATCCCAATTAGACATGTTTGGTTGTAGCAAGTGAAAGTAATTCTAATATTTGCAAAACGTATGCAACAATTTATTTCATTTATTGAAAGACTATTTGCAAAAACTGGATAATTAAAATCATATTGAAGAAATCATCATAAATCTCTGGGTATACATATAGAAGTGATGAAACTCACCTGCAAACGCCCACCAGTATATTTGCAGTAATAAAATACACACAGCTGTGCTTGGTGAGGTTTCCAGTGGCTGTTCACCTCTCACCATGCAGTCCGGCCATGCAGAGCTGCTGAAGGAGTCAGAAAGGGTGTTTATGTATATAAAATGGTACCAAGCAAATGTGCAATAAGTAGCTCAAAACTCACCTTCCTGGGGAAAGCAGTGAGGTGCTGCGAGAAGGTGAACACTGCTCTATGTGTCCAGTAACAGGAGGCAGTGCCTGCATGCCAAAGCCTCACCTAACCCGAACTCCCCAGGGGCATCTGGTAACTTGCACTTGCTCTGACACTTTGTGTCTCTCCATCTCGATGCACATGATGGAGGCCAATTACTGCAATAAAAATTCTGGCTTTACCTCCCCTTTCCAACACTCTCACGCCTGGCCTGCAGCCTCAGACGCTTGTTCCCTGGCAGCACAGTCCTCCCGCTGCAGACTGGCAACACAGACCCTGGAACTTTAAAAGGAACTCTTCTCTCCTCTCTGAGCCCACCCCATTGTTCAAGATCTCCTTCAGCCTGAGCGTCCCTTAAGGCTGTACCAGGATCAAACCATCCTTGTCTACTCCCTTCATTGGTCAATGATTGGTAATTGGATCTGCATTGCAGATATTTTATCTTCTTTAAGGGAATCACCGTCTCTTATATTGTTCTCCTGATTACTTTCTGCATCTGCCCCCCCCTTTGTGATGACAGGGTCTCTCTCTTTCTTTTTTATTTTATTTTTTTCTTTTTAATTATAATTTTTTAAATTATGTTAGTCACCATACAGAACATCGTCAGTTTTTGATGTAGTGTTCCATGATTCGTTGGTTGGCATGTATTGCATGGAGCACTGGGTGTTATAAGCAAACAAAAAATCACAGGTCTCTCTGTTTCTTTTACAGTTTCTGTATCATCTGCACCAGAGCCTGACAGAAGACAGTTGCATAATGCATGATGCTGTTCATGTTTACAATAACACATTCTGTTCCTGGCATGAAAACATACTTTGTCACCAGGGTACTATAATTGTTCCCATTTCACAGATAAGGAAATGAGGCACATAAAACCTCAATGGCTTTCCCAGAGCCTCAAAGCAACATAGTAGTGAAACTGGGGGTCCAAGCTGGGATTCTGACCACCCGGCCTGATAGCTAACCTCCCCGGGTTCACCAGACCGTCAGCCATCCGGAGTTTATCTGGGAAACTATGATTTGTGTTTGTGTAACGTGTTCACCGAATCCTTTCCTTCCCGTGAGAAGAGCATACAGTGTGGAACCGGCTTCAGGAACGCTTGGGCTTGGAGGGTTCCCTGTAATCCTGACCCACCATATCCCTGCTCTCTCAAAAGCCGTGGCCGTCTCCCATGCCTGGCCGAGAGTGAGCTTCCCACTGCGATACTGAAGTAGAATGAAGCACCCATAGGAAATGTGGGTCCTTTCACACAGAGTTTGCCTGTGAAGGAAGAAATGGCACCTGATCCTCCACCGTCGCTGGAGAAAAGAGGAAGTCATGGAAAATCCTGTGGAGGACAGGCACACTTAAGCCCAACAAGATGGCCAACACTGCTGCCTTGTCCTCATGGGCTCTGGGTTACAGATGCCTGGCAGTGTCCTTGACAACCGAACCAAACTGCTCCTGCACTGTGCCCTTTCCTGTCGAGAGCAGGGAGCTGGAGCCTCACTTCCCTGCCCCTCCCCAGCCCTGAGGACTCTGAGCCACCCAGGAGCTCACCTCCAAGCGGCCACCCGTCAAGGTGGTGGAACACCTTTCACACACTCACTGGGGGTCCCTGAGCTAGCTTGGCCTGAAAGTCTACATGCAGAGGCTATTTAGGGTTGAGAGGTCTTTGTGGTAGACCATCGCAAATGGCAGGTAATATTTCAGTTGGATGCTAAGGACTGAATACAAGTCACAAGAAAGCTACACGGTCTTCTCATGAAAGATGGAAGTAGCCGAGGCTCCTAGTCCAGCTACACAGAGATATGATCGTTAAAAAAACAATGTGTAAGCCTCAGTCATTTTTGGTGCAAGTCCTTCAGTATGAGGTCTCCCTGACTCGATCTTACCTCATTTTGTGTGCACTTCAGCCTTAGCCCTACGTGAAAGTCGGGCGCTGGTGTGTGTGTCTGCCGCATGGAGGTGGGCTGCCTCCATTGGCCCAATCCCACAGCAGCCTGACCTCAGCACTGCCCTGTCAGCCTGTCCTCGGCGACATGTCCACCAGCCTTTTCCAGGATGTCCACCTCCCTGAGTTTAACACCCTCCAGAGAGGAGGCAGGGGTGTGGTGAAGACCAAGGGCCCCAGAGCCGGGCTGCACAGGCTCCCACCCCAGCTCTGTCACGCACTGCCTGGTATGATCTCACATCACGTAAAACGGAGACTGTGATGGGTCCGCCTCCCAACATCATCGAGCTACCTGTGAAGCATTTGGAACAGACAATGAAAGTAAGAAGGTAGGATGGTTGTTACTATCACGAGTTTATCTCCACCTTCCTCCTGTACACTCTCTCTCTCTCTCTCTCTCTCCCTCTCTCTCTCCCCCCCTCCCCCCTGTAAATCTCCAAAGGTCAGAAGTTTCTAGAAGCTTCTTACCCGGGGATCACCAAAGAGCCTAGCACCATGCCTTGAATGTTTTAGTAATTAAATATGTAGAAAGACTATTTTTTCACCTTGGATATCATCTTTCTGGGAGAAATAACCCGGTCTAAGTTTAGATCGATTATATCCAAATGAAGTTGAGAACCAAAACAATGATCTAGATTGTTCTTACGAGCTCATACTCCGCCAACACAAAGCCTCTTTGTTTAGAATCTTTCATTTTATTATTTGCACGTCTATCAGTAATTTGTGAGCCCACAATGAACACAAAACAGTCATGGTAGATATACTGGTTTAAGACTGAAGCCAGTGTATCCTTCCAAGCATTGCTTTGCTTTCTGTAATTTAGGTAAATGCCATGGTGAGTAGTTAACTAGGCTGGGTTTAACGAGGGTCGTGGAATTTACCTACCTTTACAATGGAGACTTGTATCGATTTTTTTTTCCATTTACTAATCCTACTTTAAAACAAAGCACAATATATCTGGGTTCTGCTTCTCGATTTTTCTTGGTCTTTACTAGGTGATAAATGTACATTCGTAATTACGTAATAAGCCATTCCATCCAGGGAGAGGCAGGGCCCTCTGTAGGGAGGTAGACTACATTTCTTTACGATTTCAGGAGTGAACTCAGAAAATCTTAATTGCTATGAATGCCTAGTCAATACCTGTTTTAAAAATACAGCAGGACAAAAATAAATCAGAAAATAAAGGAGCATGCAAAGGAATTGCACTAAACTTTTAATTAATACATCATAATTAATAGGTAATTAATTACATTTTTGCTTCCATAGTCTAGCTTTGATTCTTTCCTTAAGGATATGTGATTAAAAATGCTTCTATGTTCAGATGTCTGAGGGTAAGTGTCCTGATAATTAGAAAACAGATTGCTACAGCGGAAGCACGCCAGTCCTGTCCGGGCTTCTTCACCGTAAAAGCCCTTCAGAGCAACTGTCCATATTCTCACATTGTTTCCACAACATTTGGCAAGATTAAAAATCTTCATCATTACTTCTGATATTGCAGAATTTGTTTGTGGTTTTATGACTATTTCACAAAAACAACTTAGATCAGGTAGATACAAAGAAAAAATACATAGTAGCTCATTAATTTTTCCAAGCAACCTCCTGCATCGAACCAGGGCAGGCAGCAGGCCAGTTAACAGGACCTTCAAAAACCTGTGGCACAAATGCATTTGGAACACAAAAGCGGTTCACTCCCCGTTCAGATGCCGCTGGGTCGCGCTGGCACGGGGCCGTCCCCCCCGGGGAGAGTCCTCCCACCCCCGGTGACTCCGACAGGAGCCCACCAGCCCAGCTCAGTCCCCCGCATTCAATGTGGTGTAATCACATCGCTTCCCCGACCAGAATTCTTAAACTTCTGTGGTTTTTTTTCTTTCTGTTTCTAACTTGTTTGCCCTCACTAATTAAAGAAATGTGCCATGTTTAAAAACAAACAAAAAATAAATTGGATGTGCTGGTGGGAAAATTGCCTGGGAGACGGTGCCAAAAACGTGTGGGTGATTCCAAGCAAGCAGCTTCCTTCCTTCCTCCTCCTCCTCCTCCGCCCCCCCCCCCTTTTTGGGTTTCAATAGCTATTTTAAGTTTCATGCTGAATAGGCATACCGTGGCGGAGCAACCCGGCGGCCCGGCTGGCCGCCTTCTGCAGCCCAGGCTGGCCGGCTCGCCCCGCCTCACTCCTGTGAGCTTGATCTGAGGGCAGCCCTGTCAGCTCAGAGCCCACTGCCTTTCTCTGCGGCCTGCAGTTAGCAGCGGAGAAAGTTTAATTCTGGACTGTGAAAAGATTCAATAAGTCACCACAAATCACCCCGACTAAAGCCCAAACTGAGTGATTTACACAGCACTTTGTGATCTTCAAACACTTTGCAGTGGGCAATTATTCATGCCCTCCATGGGGCCACTCGGTCCAGGCCCCTGTTTGTTCTACGGCCGAGGAGAGGTGTTTGAAAACCCCCAGAGCCGGCCAGGGGCCCAGAGATCACGGCTAATGTGACACCCCCAGGCCTAATCTCCTTAGAGCGCTGGGATAAAATAAGTATCCATTACAAAATCGGCCTTCATCCTGCCCCCTTCTGAGCCCGGCCACTCTGATAGCCGGCTCGGAGACAATCGTACGATTCTGGACTTAATCAGGTATTAGGAGCTGAGGCAGGAGGAGAAGGGGCTAATCTCCATATTTAGTCCATCTGTACTTGTGGGCCTCACTTGCCTGCCCCTGATAGATCAAAAGGAATTGGCAAAAATCAGATTAAGGCTGGAGAAAAGGGGGAGGTTCAAGCCGTGTAACAGCGACACTTTTTTCTCCCTGCCTTGGATGTGTACACATTTATTAAGACCGTGCGGTTAATCCCATGAGCTTTCAATGCATTGTGCTCCTCTTTTCTTCTCGTCCCCGCTTTCAACAACAGAAAAAAGCCATTAAAGCGAAATATTGTATTAATCGTAAAAATATGAGATAGGCACATGCGGGGCTGGCAGCGCGGCCCGCATCCGGAGAGTTCTCCGGTTCCAGGGCGCCGTCACACCACGGGCTCGTCCCCGCGTCTGGGAGGGGACACGGGCCTGGCGCTTTCTGGGACCGACACACACGGCAGAGCAGTGTGAAGTCATCGCAAGAGGAGATGCTAATTATTAGCACAGGCTGCCGCGGAGCCGGGCTGGCGGCCGGGCAGGTGGGAGAGCAGCTCGATGACATCTGAGCCCCGGCGCGGCCGCCGCGATGCAGACCTCTGCGGCGGAGCCCGCGAACATATGGGGTTCGCCAATTAGACAAGCCCTCGTTTCCTCCTCCCAGCACGTTTCCACATCAGGAGGAAGCGGGTCCTTCTCTGCCCTGCCCGGCCGCCGGCGCGCCAGCGACACTGTCCCACCCGCGGGTCCTCGGGCGCGCGGGCACTCCCGGCTCGGGACGCGCCGACAGATGGGTAAGGAGACGGGGGCCGGAGGGATCCGCGTGCTCGCTGCTTGCTGGCCGGCACCTGCTGTTCGTCAACAGTGACATGTGGCCACCGGCCGTGTCCTTCAAGCGAGGAGAGACGTGTCCGCCGCGAAGCGAAATGTGCGCCCCGAAGCCCGGGCCCACCCGCGACGGCCACCGCGCCTGCCACCCGGCGTCCTGGCCCAGGGTGGAGGCAGCGCCGTGGCGAAGGGAGAGGTCGTGGGGGGCCCCGGGTCCCCTCCGGGAAGGCTGGCAGAGTCGCTTCCTCTCCCGCTCCTTACAAACCCCACGCGGAGCCAGGGGAGAGCTGTGTGGCCGCCGGGCTCTGGCAGCCGAGCTCACCTCATTAGAGTGGATTAAGCCGTGACGCTGAGAAGGATAAAAGGTGAAAAGCAGAGCACCCAGGCTGGCGGCCCGCAAAGCCCGCGTGTCATCTGTGCGCCGGCACCATCATTGACCAGCGCCCATGTGGTTCGCACGTTTCAGTCACCGTCTGCTCCAGACCGGCCGTAATTGCAGAGGCCGACGCGGGGCCGCCGGTGTCAGGGGGCCTCCCGGGCCCGGCCACCTTCTCTTGATGCCGGGCTCCAGGATGTTCAAAGGCAAAGGTCCAGAGCCTGCGGATCTGCCCGAGGCCCTGGGGAGAGGGCGATGTCACTGAAACATCAATAAACACGAAACACACCCACACTCGCAAGATGGCGATGAAATTGGCAAGTGCTGTTGGAATGGGGCTGGGGCGCCGGGCTGTGCGCTGCGGTGCGTGGCGGAGGGCGTGCCTTCGATCGGCCTTCACGAGACTGGCAGAAATGACGAGGCCAGGACGAACTCCGGGTCCCCCGGCCGCCCGCTTCGCCGCGCGGTTCTGCAGACGCCGCGGGGTGGAGGGCGGCCTCGTCCACGCTCTCCCAGACTCTGCCACGTCGCGGGTGCCCTCGCCCCCTCCCTCTGCTCCGAGGATGGGGACCCAACCGACAGGCTGCGGCTGCAAGTGACCCTAAGAGCGAGGCCTGAGGAGCTTCCGAGGGTCTGAGTTTGCTGGGAAGGCAGAGTTGGGTCGGGGAAGCCCAATGCTGCCCAGAAAGGAAGGAAGGGGCAGGGGATACAAATGCGGAATAAAAATAAGGAATTGCTGGACAGCTTTTCTCACTTTTCCCTACTTCCCTTGGTCTGATGGTAAAGAGGGTTTCTGCTCGTATTTGAGAGAGAGAGGGTGTGTGTAGGGAGTGAGGAGAGAGAGAGGGAATCTCGAGCAGGCCCCACAGGACAGAACCGGACACGGGGCTCGATCCCACGACCCTGAGATCATGACGTGAGCTGAAACCAAGGGTCACTCAGCTGACTGAGCCACCCAGGTGCCCCAAACGAATTTTTTTTTTTAAACTCTGGGTGAGAATATTTACATTTCTTGGAAAAGTGAGTGAGAAAATCCCCAGACGCTGAGCAGCTGTGAGCAGACACCCCTGGGGTCTTCAGGGGTCTTCGGGGACGCAGAAAGCTCTTGACCTTCTGGGCCCACCTTGGAACTGCCGCCTCCAGCCGGGGAGGGAACCACAGGGCCGCCCTGCCACGGGCTCTCTGCCCCGGGCTGGGGGGTCTCTGGGAATGTGCAGTTGGCTCACCCACTGTCCCGGTGTTTCTGTAAAAAATGAGAGCGCCTCAGGTATGGGTTCGAAAAATGCGATGTATCCTAGTAATTTCACAGGCTAAGAATTTCTACCTAGATAATTCAGTTTGAGCAATATGTTTGGCTGGCTGTTTCCTTGGAGCCACGGTGAGGCCCGGTGTGGGACAAACACACGCTTACTGTCCTTAGCCCCGTGTCCACAGCAGGTGAGGGCTGGTGCGCAGACCCGGGGCACTGCTTCCTTCTGGGAAAGGACAGGTTCTGTTTGCCCCGTCCACGCCCCTTCCCCTGCGTCTGAATTTTGGGGAGACCGCCTTCCTGCTCGGGGGTCCGTCGTCTCTCGGGAGGGATGGGCCTTGATCCAAGCACACTGGTCTCCATTCTTGTGCTGCGTCCAGAATGCCCGGTCCCCTGTGTTCCCGCACAGCCTCGTCCTCCTCACTCCTCGCTCCTCACTCCTCGCTGAGCAGAATTCATAACTTCACTCAATAAACATGTGTATTTCCTGTGTTCTGTATGTTCTTGTTCTAAGCACTAGAAATCATTAGGCATCATAGGGGCCACTGCACCCTCTAATGGAGACAGGAGGGTCCGTGATGTCACAGTGTGCCCTTGCCACACAAACCGCATTGCAGAGGGACTGGTCCCTGTGAACACCAGCCCACGCTCCTGTTTGGTCCTCGTGAGCCGCACCAATGGACAGACCCTGCTGCAGGCCACCCCTTACATGTAAGGAAGCACGTTCGGGGAGACCAGATGTTCCCCATCGAGGCCCGGAAAGAAGTTCAGCACAAGAGTGGAGCGTGGCCCCTGCTTTCCGACCCTCCCCACACACAGGGTCGGAGCGGAGGTACTGTGGACAGGCAGCCTCCTGCCCTCCGTCTGCAGAGCGGTCATCTCAGAGAAGGCATTCGGCCCAGCAAAATCATCTGCGTGTGGATTTAGATATATGCTGATTAAAAGTAACCACTATTTCTGATAACCTGCTGTGTTCAGCCCTGAGGGTCTCATCACTCGATCTCTGTGTTGTACACAATGGTATCAAGACTCAGCCAGCTTCATGGACGGGCCTCAGGCTGCGGGTGTGGGGTCAGCCCTTCTCCCTGGTCCAGTGGGTCTGGACGTTCTCTCAAGGGGAGCGGACGGGCCTCGTCTTGCAAAGGTAACCTCCAGTCCAGAAGCGGAAATTCCGCGCCGACCCACGAGAGGTCCCAGGATTGCTGGGGCTCAGGCCCCTGATCTTGGCCCAGGACGTCAGAGCGTCCCTCCCACCCACGCATGGGCAGGGGCAGCAGAGGGAGCCCCGGCAGGCTGCCCAGGCCAGCTCTTCCCAGTTCCCCTGGGAAGTGCAATTACTGGGTGGTGGTCAACTGGTTTTCAACGCCCCGTCAGTTACTCAGCCGGCCTGCTGCTTTCGGAGTGTGCTCCCCCCACGCGCCCGGTGCAGCCATCGCGACGTCCATTCACACGTCCGCGGGAAGGGAGAGGCCGTGAAAAGTCAGGCCATTCACGGAGTTACTCATCAGCTGCTGACACAGGAGGTTGGCTGGGGAAACGAGCCACGCGGAAGTCGGCAAAATAAACCACGGCGAGCACCTACGGCCTTTGGGAGGAGCTCTGTGGTTCCAGAGGGAAACCGCGCGGTGCTGCGCGGGTCTTCTGTGTTCCGGCCCCTCCGGTAACGTGGGGGCGGTGTTGACACAGGACGCACAGGAGTAAGGATTCGGTGGGCTCGTGTGTGGTGCTCAGTCCTGGTGCCAGCCCAGGACGAGACCCCATCAATGCCGTCTACGGTCAAGAACTAAATACGGAGAGCAATCATGAAGTCTTATTCACCGCGATAATCATCGACATTAGTGTCGGTGCAAACAGCAGAGGACTGAAGTCTGGCCAGTCAGCAGGAAGGTTTTCCACAGGGGAAAGTCCACGCAGGCTCTGCGGGGTGTAAGGCCCGGCGGGGAGCTGCAGGCTGAACCCCCCAGTCCCGGCAGCCCCGTGTCAGCCCATGTCGCCCCGACGCATCTTCAGAAATAGGCCTTTCTGCGGTCCTGGCTCAGAAGCGAGCCCACGTGTCATTAATGCCGTGCAACGGTGGCACCTCGGACGTCAGGATGAGCTGGCCCAGATTTTCCTGCCACTCAGGCCTGCTTTGCTGCCAAGACGAACTCCGCGGTCCCGGTGCACGCGGGCTCACAGCGTTCTCCTTAAGTGTGCCCGTGGCCGTGGCGCCAGGTCGTGGCCCTCGCTCCCCGTGTGCAGGGCAGGCCCCGGGGGGAGGTGGGGACCGGGCTTCGGTAGGACACCCTCCCGTGCGTGCTGCGGAGCCCGCCCCCCGATCCTGGTGACACGGGGATCGGCACCCGCACCCGCAGGGCAGCTCCTGGGGTCGGCGGCGCTGCCGCCTCTGAGCGTCACGGAGGAGCAGAGCCCCCAGCTCCGTGTCGGCCCGTGGCTCCCGCACCGGGCGGAGTGTGGGCGCTGACAGTCTGTGGAGATTCTGTCAACGCGGGAGCACGACTTTCGGGAAGGTCACGGCCGTGACCGCATTAGCGGGGCGGCGCTGGCGGCCGGGCTCCCCTCAGCCCCGGCGGCAGCTGTGATTAGGTGACGCCCCCTCTCAGCTGCTAAGTGCTCCTGCTGCCGTTTGATCGGCCGGTCGCCAGCGGGCTCAGGGGAGAAGCACTATCTCCTATGGCCATGAAAATTGATATTGAACATGGGAGGGAAAATCTTGCAAGCTGATAGCAATTAGCTAAAAAGGATTTGCGACTCCATGATTCATCACGCCAGGGGACCGAAGTCATTTGCAGACGCTCTTTCGAGAGTCCCTTTGCAGGGCTCTGAGCTCTGCCGCTGTTCATCCCTCACACTGGGTGTGACATTTTCGGCTCTCAGAGCCCCTTTCTAGAACAGAAGCTGCCACAGCCGGGCGGTTCTCTCTGTCAGAGATGCTTTAATGAGAAGGTGCTCGAAGTGGGGCTCGGAGTCTTATTTACATGTGAGGTCTACAGGAAAGGGGAGGGCGGTCTCCACGAGTTTCTTGGGTTGTCGCTTCTGTTTAAGAAAGTAAGCTGCGTCTCTGGGTCAATGAGCAAATCACACCTGAAGGAATTAATCAGAACAGCAGTGCGAAGGCATCGGAAGTGTCCCTGAGATGGTTTTTCCCAGAGAAGCGTCCTGCTCGGCTGCGGTAGCTGCGGCGGTCGCGGGGGTCCCCTGGCGGCGGGGCAGCGGGCCCTGCTCCGGGCAGTGCTCCCTTCCACGGGGCCGGGCCGCCGGCTCCCTGCACGCACCTGTGCCTCCGGCTGTCTAGTCAGTGCTGCCAAGCATTCCGTTCTAAGAACACACCGCGCTCTCCCGATTTCTTAAATGGCAGAGTTTGGTTGCAATTTGGTCACAAACGGTGCAGAAAATTACGTATTGAGTCTGTCTCCAGGGAGAGCCCTGACCCAGATCGGGAGGTGAAATGTGAGGCTGAAAGGTTTGTGGGACCGCAGGCAAGGCGAGGGGGGCTCGAACCCTTACCGTGTGGCACATCACAGACAAAAGCTTCCTTCTGTACTTCTGCAGTATTTACATGCATGAAGGGAACAGTATATTTATATGCTATTGCTTTTAATTTCAGTGTGTGTGTGTGTGTGTGTTAAAGATACAATGAAATCAAAATCTTCCTTATGAGAAAAGAGCACTGTAAACAGAGCAAACGGAAGTCCCATGTGATCTCATCACCACGGGGACATGGGGTCCTAACAGAGATGCAGTCTCGTGCCCCACCTGTGCAGCCTGCTGCACGGCCGGTGTGGGGAAGCCAGGGACCCGGTGTCAGCCCCTCCCCTTGGCCCCGGGCCACTCCAATCGCCTACAGGCACTGCGACCCCGGGACCCTTTGCAACCCGACCTCGGGGTACCCGTCAGGGCGACGACCGCTGGTCTGGCTTTCTGTTGTTCATACCAAAACCATCCTCCCGTAACTTGTGCATGGTCTTCTTCTGATGGGCTGCACAGCCAAACATGCTTTACCAGGGCTTTTATGACCAGAAGGACCCCGTCAGTGAAAGGAAGTGGGAATTAGGAAGAGGCGGGAATCAGACAGACTGAAACACTTGCGGAAATGCAGGCATCTTTGTGTGAAGCTGGGATCCAGAACAGAGACAGGGATGAGGAGAAAAGAGCCACAGCATCTGGGGCTGCCAGAGTCACTGCCCAGCAGGCCGCAGGAACGTTCTGGGCACAGAGATGTGCCCCTGGGCCAGCCCGAAGCCCCCCTTGCTCCTGCCTCACACGTGGCAGTGAGGAGTTCCAGAGCACCGCTCTCCGCAGAACTGGACGTGGTTCTTTGTTGGGGTTGTTGACGTCGGGTCGGTGGGATGGAGCACGGAGGGCTCTCCTCTGGTTCTGCACGGGGTCCCTGGAGAGCAGCGGCGCCATATTCAGTGCACAGTGGACCTCACGATGATTCACGAGGCGCTCCCTATGCCCACGTGCCGGAGCCCCTTGTGAGTCTGCTGCTTCTGTAATCAATTACGTTCCGCTTATCTGAACATCAGGGTGATCTGCCTTAGTTGCAATGAAGCAGCCCTTGTCAATTCTGCAAGTGCTAGAGATCAAGGGTGTCATCTGGGCAAACACCTGGAGGTTTCAGGAGCGCCGCAGTCCATGTCTTGCAAATTCCATACCGATGTGTAATGCAGGTGTTCCCGGAGCGAGCGCCCCCTTCCCACCTGTTTCCCTCCTTCCCCAGAGGACAGACTTTCTTGTTGGGTGGCCCCCACGTGCTAATTATCTCAGACGTGATCCCTGCCACCCCCAGCTCCGAGTGCCGCTCCCTCGGCTCCCTGAGCTGCTCCCCCTTCTCGCTTGGGGCCGTGCTCGCCTCCTCCCGGGGAAGGGGAAGGCATGGTGCCCGCTCAGGACCGACCCCCGAGGACTCCTAGGCTCATCTGGGTTGGAGAGCCACTTCCTCCCCACGCCAGTGCAAGCTGGCCAGCTCTTGACAAACTGGCGCTTATCTCATCGGATGCTCTCCAGTTAGTGGCCAAGTCATACCCGCGCGTCTGTGACTCAGGGGCAGAATGATCCCACCCGCTGGAGCCCGGGGTGGGAGCAGGATCTCACTGCAGCCGCCACAGCAGGACAGAGCCCAGAGTCCCGTGTGTCCTTTACATGGGGTTCTGCGGGACACGAGAGCTGCTTAGGACAACAGCTGATCAGCAAGCCAGATCAAAACCGCCGATGGCTCACTGTCCCGGCAGGACGTGGGACAGCAGGTAAACGTATCCCACACCGGGAACCGGATCTCGCGACCTTGTGTGTCGGAGAGGTCGAAGAGTAAAATGGAGACGAGCAGTGGGAGTCCAGCAGAACCCGTGCGGGCCCGCGTCCAGCAGGGACAGAGCTGGGCTCGCGGAGCACACACAGGGAACGTGAGCCGTGGGTAGGACGGTGCTGGCGTGCTCGCGGGTCCCAGACGCTGTCCCCGGCCCCAGTGCTTTCACCTTGAGAAGGTCAGCTTCCCGTTACCACCTTCCTGGTTCTGAGGCTAAGAAATTAAATAGAATGGATGATCAGGAGGGACGCTGGTCCCACGCTTGTGCTGAGGTCCTCTGGCACCCTGACCTCAGGAGGACCTGGCCAGTGGAGGGGTCCCCCGCGGGGGGAGCCTTTCCCCATCCAGTTCTCTGCTTGCACACCCTTCCTGCAGAAACGTGCGTTTCCTCGGGGATGGGTCCCGGAGTCCCCTTGTCTGCTCCCATCGGCATTTTATGCCTTTCTCGTGGGCACTTACCATTTGCTCCCCTTCCACCCAAATCTATACATCTGTCTGCCCATCTACGGGTCTGGGTGTTCTTAAGGGGCCACGGCTGAGAGGAAGGGCAGCCAGCGTGGCTCCAGGCCGGACAGCCTGGCCGTGCGCCCTCATCGCAGCCCTGGCCTGCTGGGCAGCCCTGTGCACATCCCCTCTGCTCGGGTTTCTTACCATAAACAGACCTGAGCACCGCACTGGTCAGAGGGTCTTCCTAGGAGTGACTTAACTACATTTAGCCAAGTCCTTAGAAAAGGACACACACAGGTGAACAGACACAGTTACCTATTAGTGGGACCGAGCTGTGCCTTTTTCCCGTTCTTGCGGTCTCAATGCCAACCTTGATGACACGCACAGACCAGAAGCAGCAGAGCGTGCCATGGCCTCTCGCCCCCTACCCGGTTCCAGATCAGGGTCAGGAGAGGGCCCGGTGCCGTGCGAGGCTTCAGGGAGGCCCACGCGTTGCTGCCAAGTCTCAGTGGAACGCAGTGCTCTCAGCTCATGGGCCCCGTCAAGCCTCTGGGCCCCACTGGCTCTGATTCCCTCAGCCCCGTGGCCCGCAGTCAGCAAAACCTCAGCACAGCCTTGTGGCTGTAGCTACGCAGGGCCCTGGTGACTGAGGCAGGGCTGTGTCCACAGCAGGTAGCGGAGACCGGCTCGGCAAGGCGCAGTGCCTCCTGCCCCTGCACCTCCGCACTCTGCCTTGACGCTGCTCTCTGGAGACGCAGGGAGCCAGGGCTTCCAGGGGCCTGATGTGTCCTTCTGAGGTCAAATAAGCACCAAGCAGATGCTTCGGTTTCTCTTGGTTCTGACTTCTGGAAAGGGACGAACGTAAGCCATACACACACCCAAGGAGCCCACACGGTACGAATGTGGGCAAGAGTGGCTCTCAGGGCAGAGCTGGGAGCCCCGTGGCAGATCCGTGGTGGCACGAAGCTCCCCAGGAAGGCCCAGGGCCTGACTGAGGGGCAGGGGCGGCACGGCGGGGCTTTGTCTGGGGATCGGTCAGGACGGCACGAGGGACCCTCCATCCCCTCGGCTTCCTTTCACGTCATCTTGGCTCATGAGTCTAAGATGCCACAGATAGTGTATTCGCGTCCTGGCCCGGAGGTGACAAAGGACCACACGCATGGTGCCTTCAAGCAAAGGACGTCTGTTCTCTCCCATTTCTGGAAACTGGACGTGTGAGATCCAGGTGTCGTCAGGGTCAGGTCCTTCCAGGGGCTCGAGGGACGACCCCCTCCTCTCTCCCAGCCCGGACACTCCAGCTGCTCCAGGCTGGTGGCCATCGGCCCCGTCTCCGCCTCCACCAGCATCGCCTCTCTCCGTCTGCATCTCTCCATGTCTCCTGACTCCCTCTCCTGTCTCTCATGTGGACACCTGTCACAGCATGGAGGGTCCATCTGGATCATCCAGGATGTCCTCATGTCCTTAACCTAATCCCATCTGTGCAGACCCTTTTCCCAAAAACGTTCCATTCACGGGTTCCTCTGGTGTGGACTTGGGCACCGGTCAATGGACGCCGCTCACTGCCGATGTCTTTGGAACCAAGGGGTGTGCATGGGGTAAGTTTGAGCAAAGTGCCTGATGCAGAGTTCGGGAGGCCTGACCCAGAGTTCCAGGGCCTCCTTTAGCCCTAGAAAGCACACTGTTAGTAGAACCACGAAGGAGGAAGGAGGCAGAATAATTCTTCACAAGGTTTTGGTGACTTATTTAACTTTTGTGCACAATTCTATTGTGTGTTTTGTCAAGCCTTATTTTTATTTTTTTGAGTATAATACAGGCTTAGCATAAATCATGGGGAGTACTAGTTCCATGTGCTGACTTTGCAGTGCCAGGGAGCCTTCTGTTCTCAGAATTTTGATTGTTTTGGAACTACATTTATTTTATGGCTTTAAGTAGACAGAGAAAGCAAAGTCTTTGTATCAGGCAATGTGCAAATACCCACGGATTTTGTGACTGGAGAATTTACATTCTCTGCATCCTCACTTGGCCCTTGGGTCACTGTGCCAGTGCCCGGGAGCTGGGGACCCCACTGTTTGTTGATCGATTTCTTATGGACGGGGAGTGCCCAGGGAAAAGAGCGGGAAACATGGTTGGGAGGTAGGTTGCTTGGGCTTTAGAAGCCACACACACGCAGGCAGCTTTTAGTTTACTCGCTGAAGAATGCGGAACTTTGAAAAATTCTAAATCAGAGAGGAGTCAGATTTGGACAAGGAGAAAGGAGAGACAAGACGTTTCAGTTGTGGGGATAGACTGTGGTTTGAATTGTACACCCACAACCCTCGTGTGTTGAAGTCTTGTTTGGAAATGGGGTGATTACAGCTGCAATTGGTTAAGTCACGATGAAGTCATCCTGGTAGGGTGGAATTCTGTGCTAAAAATATGAACTCCAGAGCGTAGAATCAGGGAGACCTAAATAAGTGGGAGAAGACTCCACATTCAAGGACTGACCATCCCAATGTCCTCATGCTGTCAATTCTCCCCAGACAGATATACAGGTTAAGAATTCTTGTGTAAATGTGGAAAAGATTTTTCTAAGATTTATATGACAGCCCAAGGGAATGGAATAGCTAGAATGATCCTGGGGAAAAAATCATCCTATTCCTATTTCAAGGGATCCTCTACCTATGGCGACCAAGGCCTGTAATATCAGTCCAGGCACAGAGACAGAGATTCAGCAAACAAGAAAGGAGAGTTCAGAGAAAGACCTCACACTTGTTCAGCCAGCTGGTTCTGGACCAACGTGCAGAAATGGTCCGAGGGAAGAAGGACAACCCTCACAGAGCACAGAATGGAGGCTTTGGACCCCCACAGGGGAGCAAGCCCACACCTCCAGGAAGGGGTAATTCGGGGGACCGTCCGTCTGGGTCCACATCCTCAGGGACAAGGCTTGGTGAAACGTTCTCAGATATGGTCAGAAGCCTGATTCATAAAAGAAAAAAAAAAACCAGTCAACCCACTGGACTTCATCAAAATGGAACATTCCAGCTCTCTGATGAAGAACGCAAGCTCGGACAAGGAGAACACATGCACACAGCACTTACCAGCCAGGACACCCTCCCAGAAAATGTCAAGAGTTCTCCAAACTTAATAAGCTGGGAAGCAAGTGATCCGACCAGAGAGCAGCGAAGGAATGAGAAGAAATTCCACCGCGAGTGTGACGCACGGGGAATGCGCCCGTGAACACGGGGTGGACGTGCCCGGCCTTGAGGGAGGTCTGATGGAGACAGGGATGAGGGATCAGTATATGCCTAGTGGAGCCGCTGTGGTGGGGACCATTGTGACAGCCACGCTCGCTGTGAGGACGGAGACGCAGATGGGAATGTGGAACAGGGCCGCCGCTCTGGAAAATGGTGAGAAGGTTCCCAAAGAACAAAACCTGAGAAGCAACCAAAAATTCCTTCACACCTGACCCAGCAATCACACTCGTGGGCGTGTAGTCCAGAGAAGAGAAAAATGCACACGGCAGGCACTCAAGCACAACCGTGCAAAGCAGCCGGGGTCCTGGGGATGCCAAACACTGGTCAACAGCACACAAGACGGCTCGCTGCACACCTACCACACCTGCGTGGACCCCAGGGCGTGCTCCTGAGAGAAAACAGGCCATCGGAAGAAGCAGCGTGTTGTATGATAGTCTCACAATCACGCAGTGATACACAGATAAACGGAAAACCGAGGAGAGGCTGTCCAGACGCAGGCGTGAGTTCCGCTGCCGAGGGTGGGGTCAGGGGGCTCTGGGGGGCTGCCTCTGGCCTGGGTCCACGTTGTGACGCCGTCACGGACATCTGCGCGGGGATGGCATGGTGCACACCCTCACGTTCACTGCCTCGGAGCCAAGTCCCCGGTTTTGAAACTGTATCACCATGTCACCAGCGGCCCCTGCGGCCCTGGGTGAACCAGGCAGGGCATGCCTGCCCTGCTTTTGCAACCTCCTAGGGATCTATCATCATTTCAAAACAAAGAAGTTAAGATAATAATATTTTTTTTTAAAAAAGAAGTCAAAATAAATGCATTTAAAAGTAAAAGAAAAAATATGAAATTAAGCCCACGTATCAAGAGATACAGGTCAGAACCCACGGCAGAAGGAAAACACGTGTGCATGTGGAACTTCAGTCCCTTGAAACTAGACCATGTAAAGTTTATTGGCTTAACCTGAGCAGAAAAAGCACAAAACTGGGCACAGGGATGGTCAACCCGCCTTCAGACGGGGGACGCAGCTCAAGCAGAGAGTCTAACATACTGCTGAAGAATTTTACTGCTTTCAAAACCCTGCAGCAAATACCGAAAGCCAAGAACCTTTGAAAAGGGTGGATGGGAAGCATTGCTTATATATTTTTTCTGTATACTTTTCTGTAAGCTCGGTTTGTAAATACTGAGGAAGAGGCAGAGCCAGAGAGAGTGGGCAGAGAGCAGCGGAGCCCTGAGCCCGCTTTGCTTTGGAATTGAATGATAGATTTAGAGTGATTTCTGATTCAATCAGAAGAGGCAAGTGTGAAGATGGTGTGGGTTTCGTAAGAGAGGCAGAGGGTGGGGGTCTCTCCTGGCAGCCTGCGTCCCCTGGTGACCTGTTCAAGGGGAGATGGAGCTTTCTCACCAGGCCTGGGCTCAAGGTAATTCTGGAGTCAATGGAGGGGTGCGAGGGGGGAGTGAGGAGGGTACGCGACGAGGATGCCAGCCTCGTCCCAACAGGGCCTCCGCCTCTGCTCGCCGCTGTGAAACGTCCCACCAGCGTGCAATGCGCCGTCCGTGCGGCCCTGCTCGCAGGGAGTTCTTCCTGCCCCCGCTCCGACGTTCACATCTGCGGGCCCCAGACTCAGGGCTGCTTGACCTTCCCTCTCTGTTCCGCATCAAACGGAGGTGCAGCTCGCGGACCCTGAACAGAGGTCCCCTGTCTGTCCCCGGGAGGGGTGGCCTCCCTGGGCTTCTGTCTCTACACTCAGAGTTTGGCTCACCTGGCTGAACACCATTGGGTAGGAATCATGTTTATTCCTTTGAACGAAGAGAATTTTTAAAAAATCTTTTTAAGATTTGATTTATTTATCTGGCAGAGTGAGAGGTTATAAGTAGGCAGAGAGGCAGGCAGAGAGAGAGGAGGAGGCAGGCTCCCCGCTGAGCAGGGAGCCCGATGTGGGGCTCGATCCCAGGACCCTGAGATCATGACCTGAGCCGAAGGCAGAGGCTTTAACCCACGGAGCCACCCAGGCGCCCCAACTTTTTTTAAATCATGGTCTGTTGGTTATACTTGGCTGCTATCTTTCAAGTGTGTGTGTCCCCCACTAAATCCATGTGCTGAAATCCGAAGCCCCATGGTGGTGACTTAGGGAGTTGGGGCTTTTGGGAGGTGATGAGGTCCTGGGAGTGGAGGCCTCCAACATTGAATTTGTGCCCTTTTCTTAGAGCTCCTTTGTCCCATCTGTCGTGGGAGGCACAGCGAGAAGACGGCTATCCACCCACTAGGAAGGGGAGCTGGCCAGAGCCTGCCTGAAGCAGCAGGTGCTGGGATCGTGGACTCTCAGCCTCCAGAACCCGGGAAATAAGGCATGTGGGTGGCCAGCCCCCATCCGTCCGATTGTTACGGCAGCCCAATTGGGCTAAGACAACAGCACCAGAAAGATCCTTTACTTCAACGCTCCTCATTTACAGAGGAAGGAGCTGAGCCTCCGGCTGTAGGAGGCCTCACCAAGGGGCCCCGCTGACTCAGCCCCATCTCCCAGGTCTCCCACGTGGCCGCCCGCCTGCCCTGCGGCTCCTGCAGCCACACGCCTCTGTACCCTCGCGGGGCCCAGCAAGACTCTGAGCGGCCCCGTCCCGAGGCCCGTTGGGTTCAGTACTCAGCAATGGGGTAGGATTTACAAGTTTAGAGCAATGGGATAGATTTAAAAGTGAAAACAGACTTATTTAAAATAATTTCTGGTTGGAAACCATTCGATTAGGAAACAGAGTGCCGTGTATCACTATGGGTATTTGTGCAAACTGGTACTAACAGTGTGGTTCCCAGAGACTGGGCACCTGAGGCCCCTGTCCGGCAGCCCTTGAGACCCAAGTGCTGCAGACAGGCACGGAGAGGGCACAGAAGGGGCCCCAGCCCGGCTGCCCGGTGACCCGGCCGCAGCCCGCCAACACCTTGACTCCCGCCCACAGGATGCCCGGCACTGAGAGAGTAGGATTCACTGTCTTCAGTCCCTAGATTTGGGGTAGCTGTTGGCAGTAACTGACTCCTAAGACAAAACCTTCAGAATGCAGTACAAAAACAAAATGTAAGTATATACCTTAAAACCCACCCCCCTCCCCCATTCACCAAACTAAGTCGCAATGTCTCCTGGGCAGAATAATCTGTGAGAAACGTTACCCGGCCCCGCAGGAAGTCCCGACCCTCTGGGCGGTCATCCCTGCCCTGGATATGAAGGCACCTCTAGCCTCTGAGTGAAAGGGATGTTCAAATGGATCATAAAGCAGGAAAACACCCGCAGGAGTGCGTTCCTAGGTGGCTTTGTCAGAATTCACGGGGGCGGATTGGATTCGCTGGACAGCTTACTGGGGATGGGATGTCTGAGTACTTTATGTGCACCCAGAGGGCCTTTTCTGAATCACGGAGTTTTTGCAAACACTGAAATAAATACACAGAAATGCTGAAAAAAATTAAAGAAAACACTTCCACCTCCTGCAGTTCACTTGCAGCTGGCTGCTGGGCTGAGCGTAACGAGTACGCAAATGCACGGGCCGCTGCCGCCACGCAGCGCATTTTGCGCGGCTCTGAGTTTCTTATCAAAAGGTGTGCAAAGGATTCTGGGCAGCAGATCAAGCGGTTGGAGCTGACAATCTGACTTGGCTCGTTTAAGCTATCATGAATTGGATGTAAATCAACCAGCCTGTGGGAGGGAGAGTGGCTTGTTTTCTGTGGCTGGGCGTCTGTGATTGAGACCCTGCGCAGCTTGGGACAGTGACCACTTCCCAACCCGTTGGCTATACATGGATTCACCACGACGCAAGCTCGGGGTGGAGCCCGGGTCTGGTTTCAAGGGTTCGAACGGCAGGGAGCCGCAGTCACGTGGCTGCTGGGGAGCCTGTTCCCTGTTCCAGCTTGCTCGAGAAGGGGCCGCAGGGACAGAAGAACCCACTCTGTGGCAGGGGACCAGTAAAGAAGCCACAGCACCAAGGAGGCGGGGGGGCCGGGGTGTGCGCCGGTCCGCTTGGTGGCGGTCCCGGCGTCAGGGCCCCAGAAGCAGACCCGAGACAGGGCGTGGGGCGCATGTAGACGTGTTTGGGAGAACAGTGGAGGGACAAGGGAGGGATGGGGGTGAGACGGGGCGTGGGGCGCATGTAGACGTGTTTGGGAGAACAGTGGAGGGACCAGGGAGGGATGGGGGTGAGACGGGGCGTGGGGCGCAGGTAGACGTGTTTGGGAGAACAGTGGAGGGACCAGGGAGGGATGGGGGTCGGGGGGGGGGCTGCGGAGGACACACCGATGGGCAGACGAGCCCCGAGCACAGCTTGACGTCAGCCCCACGAGGACCTGAGGCGCCGCGTGCACCCGTCGAGGGCACAGGTGGTGTCTGGGGAGTCAACCCTCCCGGATCTCCAGCCTGCCCCTCAGATGCGCCCAGCACGTTCCCAGGCTGGACAAACACGTCTGGTGAGACCGGCTTTGAGGCACAAGCCTTTGAGGTTCGCAGAAACAGCGACCCCGAGGGAAAATCTGGGGGTCTCTACCGCAGTGGCCGCAGTGGCTCGTGGGGAAGTCTAAGCAGAGTTCTGTCTTCCCCCTGCTCCTCCATCTGAGTCGGGGCTCACCGACGGCTGCCCGCAGGCTTCGCACCCGGCTAGCCCCGCAACAGGAGCCTCCGCGTGGGGCGCGTGTTTGGGGTCGGTGGAGCAGGACAGAGCCTCAGGACAGCCTCGGGGAGGGACTTGTCACCCACGGGGCATCTCCAGCCACGGGCGCCGCGCCCACTATGCAGGAGGCGCTCAGCACATCGTGGAGGAGTGGAAACTGTGCTCTTGAGCGAGGGGAAGGCGGGACGGCCCCGCTGGGGCGAGATGTGGGGCGGCCCCCCAGGGAAGGACCGTCGGCCACCTGTGGGTCCTCAGGGGGCGTCGGGGAGGGAGACCTCAAGTTCTGGGCACCCCCAGGGCTTCCCTGAGCTTTATCACCCTGACCGGAGCACCTTCTTCCCTGGGATCCCATGACAGGAAGGCGCTCGGGAGCAGGGCTTGCCCGGGGTGGCTGGGGAGAATCTGCTCACGCAGCACTTCTCTCGGGGCGCCTGGGGGGCTCAGTCGTCGGCGTGTGCCTTCGGCTCCAGTCAGGACCTCAGGGTCCTGCGATCGAGCCCCGCGTCAGGCTCCCTGCTCTGCAGAGAGCCGCCTTCTCCCTCTCCTGCTCCCTGCTTGTGTTTCCTCTCTCGCTGTCTGTCTCTCCATCAAAATAATAAATAAAATCTTTAAAAACAAACAGAAAAACAACACTTCTCTGTAGCTCAATGATTGGAAAGCAACCACTCAGTTTTAGAATGAAAACGTGAGACCATTAGACTAAATAATATCTACCCCCCCTTTTCTTATAAAGTTAAAAAATCTATGGCTTCCTTTGGAATGGAGAAGCATTACGAATGGCAATTTCGAGAACACATCCCCAAACCATTGTCCTGTTCCCTGGAACACCTAAGGCCATGACATCGTTACCTTGGATCTGCCCGCGTATGTCCCCTTCCCGAGGCTCTTCGTTTGCTCCTCTAGAGGCGTGACCCTACAGAGACCTGCTTCTTCAGCCCGGAGCGTACCCTTCAGCCCTTCTTGCAACGCAGGCGTCCTGGAAACCCTGCTTCCTCTGAGTTTTCACGCGCCTGAGGATGTCATTCTTTCCCCTCCACAAAAAAAAGTGAAGAACACTTTTGTTTGCAGAATTTTCACACACGGCCGCTCCCGTGGATGGTGCATCCAGCAGACCTGCTTCCACCTCTCCCCCCGGGAAGGGCCTGGGAGGTCCACGGGAGGAAGAGGTGCCCCTGGGCTCCTGGGGTCCACGGAAGTGTCCCCAAGCCTCTACAGCACTGTGTGCCACGGGGACCCTTCCTTAGGGACCTTCCCGAAGCTCCTTGGGTTCTGTGGGGTATCGCAGTGAGGTTTATGGCACAGCGGAGGCGGGGAAGGGACGTTTAAGGGAAAGTGCAGAGTCTTCGCCAAGCCCGGAGGCTGTGGCAGCCGCCGCCAACTCCACGAGCCGTGTCCCCTCCACGGATTATAGCAACAGCCCTTTCTCGCTCTTCTCCCCTCTCCTCCTGGCTCCCTGGTCAGCTCTCCTTCGTTTGGTTGTTTCTATTTGATTTCCGGCTTGCTGCAGAGAGACACCGAGTGTCCAGGAAGCACGCTTCACAGGCAGGAAGGGCCTGGCTCCTGAGCTCTGGGCGCCCGTGCTCCCTGCTGCTGCGTGAACCCGCGACCACCTGCTGCCTCCCCAGTCTGCCACCCCGAGCTCCCCGGCCGCCCAGGAACCCCTGAGCTTGTGCAGGGAGCTCTGCAGGGGGGCGGGTGCAGAGAGGCCCAGACACAGCAGCCCGACAGTCCCTAGGCCTCTGTGTCTCTGCTTGCTCAAAAGGCCTTCTCAAGAGCATTAGTCCGTGGCTTCCTTAAAGCAAGTCTGTGGACACTGTCGTGGTGACTGAAGACTTTTCGGACATTTGGAAAGGGCTTCAGCATTTTTCCTGTGAACGATTTCCTGGAATTTCCCCGCGTGGGTCTCTGCGTCTTCCATCCATGCGTCCCACACTCCACCCGGAGGGGGGCTCCGAGTCTTCCCCCGCGGGGATCCCAGGAAGAGATAGAAAGCACGTCCTTGCGCTGCAAAGAAAGCGACACTTCAAAATTCCTCTGGTCGGCTTTCCATGGGACTTCTCACTTCCAAGGGGCCGAAATGCTGACGAAGTCATCACTCACAGGGACTACGCCCCTGGTGCTGCCCCGGGGAGCCCAGCGCCTGGCCACCGAGGCAGGGAGCAGACTGGAGCTACACTGCATGGCAAACAGCAGGCTCTTCTCATCAAAACCTTCCAGAGGAGGCCGTGGACCCGGCTCACCTGTGCTGGGAGGTCCCCACTGCGGAAGGGCGTTCTCTGCGTTGTATCAAGAGAAGCCAACGGAGATGCTGGTTTGTCCTTCTGTCTCCAGAACCAGCTGGTTCCCTGTGCAGCCCCGCCCTCCTTCCCGCCCTCAGAGGAGGACAGGCGAGCTCTCGGAATGACTCCCACTCTCCCCCCAATCCTGGGCCGGGGCAGTGGGGGGATGGCCCTCCCACCACTTGCATGCACGGCGTCCCGGGGCCCTGGGTCTCCATCAAGCGCGTGGGGGGCCCTGGGCGGCTTGTTCAATCACACTGCTGAGCCCCAGCCAATAGTCTCTCCTTCAGTGTGTGTTTGTGGGGGATTCTCGCATGCTCCCAGGCACCCACACCGCCGCTGGTCTGGGAGCCCCACTTGACACCACTGCTCCAGACAGTCTCCCCAGGGAGCAGGCGCGGAGCCTCCGTGTGGGGTTCCGTGCTACGGTGCCTGCCCCCGAAGCCCACAGCCTGGGGCAGCTCCCAAAACCACATCCCCCCGCCTGTCCGCTTCGGGTTCCCCCTCTTCACCCCACCCTCTGAACATGGATCTATCCCCCCAAGTTCAGGGGCCACCCTGGGGTCTCTCTCCGGGGTTCCTTGGGAGACCTAAGCTCCGTCTTACAGGTGCTCCTTCCCGGAGTGTTTCCCACCTTCGCCGGCCTCCCTCCTTCCCGCTGGAAGACGGCGGGCCTCCTGACTTCAGTCCCCGTGTCCTAGCAGCTCAGCCTCCTCGTCCCTGCCCTGCCCCCTCTCCGGGTCAGTCGCTCTGCATGTAAAGAAGCGTTTTCATCCTGCGTTATCCATATTTCTTTTCGGGGACAGAACAGTCTGGGAGCTCTCGGGATCCCACCCCCCACGCAATAATGTGCAGCCAAGATCCTGCCTGAGACGGATAGCGTGGCTAAGTGTTTGACAAATTTCCACCCATCTTCCAATAAGGCCCTAGCCCATTTTCCAATAAAGCTGATGAAACCTGATAAAAAAAACGTTGGAGGAATCAAAAGGCCCCCGGGCTAAGTGGAATCACATCTCGTGAAATTCCACATTCAGCATCATCTATATTGGAAATATTAAAAAATTCATATATAGTGAAATGATAGATACTTATGTCACTATTTTAAAAAGTTATGCTGATAGAGCTGTCCCTCGCTCCTCACTAAAGACGTGCCTCCCTGAATAGATGCAGACGGCGCTGCTGACCTGCAGACCCGGCCGCCGCCGCTGTGCGGGGCGCGTGCAGGGACCTGCCCGGAGCCGGCCAGGCCCCCCGTCTGACCCGCAGAACGCGGTCGGCGAGAGCCGGGCCGGCGGGG
>LNAC01000118.1:4153839-4196719 GCA_002007465.1 Ailurus styani
GGGCCGGCGGGGCCGGCGTTCATGACGGGGGGAGGGCGCAGGGGTGTAAGCTGTGAAGCCACGGGTGCAGCATGCGGTGTCGCAGGTCATGGAGGCCAATGTCCTCGCCGCGGCGCTGTCCACGTGGGCCGCCGGCTCGGCCCGCCGCTCAGCCCCGGGCACGCGGCGAGGGGTAGGTCTTGGGTTTGGAGGAAGCTTCGAGCCCCTTCCGTAGCTCCCTGCCTGATCTCTTCCTCCGTGCTCCCGGGGACAGAGACGTCTCTGCTCCAGGAGGGAAGCCCCCAGCCTGGGCATGGCTGTCCCTCCTCAGCGCCACCCGTGAGTCTGAGGATGTGTGTGTAGGGCCAACACCGAGGGCCCCCCAAGAGAGGAGAGGTTCCCCCGGCCGGGAGCTCCGCGGAAGGGCGGGGGTCATGGTGGGCCCGCTCGCCCCGAGGGGACCACTTCCAGTGATGGTGAGACGGCCCCCGCCGGAGGTCATCGGACACCTCGCCGGTTCCCCTTCCATCCTCCATGCGGCCCCGCACCCCACGCGGTGAGCACGCGCCCTCCCTCCATGTCCACGCCGGCAGCGTGAGCCACGGGCCTCCCTCGGCCTGAACGCCGCAGCCCCAACCAGAGGAGCGGGGGCTCAGCTGCCCGTCGCTGACTCTCGTGCCCACAGCCAGGATGACCCCAGGGCGGCCCCCACGGCGCCCTCCCGGCCGCTCGCCCCCGACGCTGTCCTGCGCGCCCCCTCTTCAGAGCTGCCCTCCCCTCGGCCGCATTCAGCTCCTGACTCTGCCGCTCCCCATCCAAACGCAAGCTCTGTGAGGCAGGGGCTCCTCCGTGTTCCCTCCACAGGGCTCAGTGTGGGACCCGCAGCCTCTTCCACTCACCGGGCCTCTGGCCTCCCGCTGGGCCTCCTTGCTGAGCTGCCTGTCGTCGGGCCCCTGCGGCCCGTGCAGCCGAGCACCCTGCTTCTGCCCCACAGCACCTGTCTTCCTCTCATTCCGTCCTCTGCGGAAAGGCTGCCTCCTCCCAGAAGGCCTCCCTGACCACCGAGCTCTCTCAGTAATCGTGAGTGCTCGGGGTGGTTTATTATCAGTGTGCCCATCAGCTCCCCACAGAGCCAAGCCTGAAAATAGCATAGTCTTCACTATTGACGGGGCCTTAGGTGCGATCTTTGCACAAGGTCAGAGGGTGTTCAGAGTCTGTGGACGGACGCAAGGGGTCTTGCCTGGAAGGAGGCCTCGGAAGGGCTGACAGCTGTTCCCACCTTGAGGAGTGGCTCTGGATAATTCTTGGTGTGACACAGCGTTCGATGTGAGCCCCACCAGTGGATCGCCTCAGAAGGCCGGGTTCGGTGGAATATGACGGAAAGTTTTCTAATGGCGGCAAACACAAGGGGGCTTTAGGAAGACGGACAGGTTCCGGGCGCCCGGGGCCAGCGCTCGGCTGCAGCGTCTCCATGAGCAGGGACGGGGCCGAGGCGCGTGAGGCTGCTGTCCCCCGTGCACGCCCCTCTGGGAGGCCACCTTCCTGCTCTGGGCCCGCTGTCTCTCGGGAGGGACGAGCCTCGATCCGAGCACACTTGTTTCGTTCTTGTGCTGCGTCCAGAAGGCCCGGCCCCCTGTGTCGCTACACAACCTTGGCCTCCTCGCTCCTCAGCCCTCACAGTGTAGAGCGCGTGACTTCCTGCCACAAACATGTATTTCCCATGTTCTGGATGTTCTTGTTCTAAGCACCAGGAGTTTGAGAACGAGTTGACACAGAAGCCGTGGGAGGGTCTCCGTCCTCAGAGGAGTGGGTCCGGCTGCAGGCGTGCGGAGGGCTGGCACGCAGCTTGGCTCGTCCTTGGAGCCAGGGCGCCGGGCCTCCTGTGCGTTGGCTTCTCTCGGCCCTGGGCACCCTGTGCGGCCGGGGACTCCAGGGGGTCAGAGCACACACGCTTCTGTCCGAGCCCCCAGGGCTGAGTCCGTTGCCGAGTCCTGGGAGCTGGCGCGGTGGCCGGCCTCCAAATGTGGACACCGGGGAGGGACTGTGACGAGAAGGGGCGCAGGCACTGAGGAAGCACACAGACTACCGAGCACCACGGAGCCTGGCCGGGGCTCCTGCCCCTCGGGGGGAGCCAGTGCGGGCAGGGCCCCCCCAGAGTGCAGGGACCGCGGCGTGGCCTGGCGCTGGGCGCAGACGGTCAGGACGGCGGCTGGGTCTCAGAGCCGCAACCGCCCGACGTTCCCGTCTTGGTGCCAGGTGACCGGTGCCAGGTCACAGGCCGTGTGCGGCTCTGGGGCTAGGACCAATGGAAGGCTGGTGAGCAGCAGAGTCCGTCTTTGCTGACCCCTGATGACCCAGCAGACCCCTCTGCAGGCCAGGGCTCCCCACATGGCCAGTACCCCTCTGTGCCGCGCCTCGCGCCACCCTGCACGCCCCTGCGTGGGGAGCACGTGCAGACCGGGGCCCGCCCCATCTGTCCCCACCTCGGTCCCGTGTGGCCAGAAGGGGGCATGACCAGGGTCACTGTCACAGGGCGTGGAGGGCAGCTCTCTGTCGGGGGGAGGGGGCCGCACAAGCCCAGCTCGGAGGCCACGGCCCCTCTAGTGGCTCCTGGGCTGTAATCCAAGCCAACCCCAAACCTCTCGGCTCATTGCTTCCACGGGGCGTTTGCTGAGCACTGGACCAGACTCCGGCTCCTCTCTAGCCGCACACAAGCCCTCCTGCCCTTTGGTCACGGACACGTGTTTCCCCTTCAACATCTGATACGAGATCTGGACCCTCTCCAAAGGGAAATGCATTTACTCACAGTTTTGCCTAAAATATCAGGGCGTTTATGAGACCTTCAGACTGATTTACAATAAGAACCTCTACCTGGGGGGTTTCTGATGTGATGAAAATGCATCCCTGCGGAGCTCCTGCCATCAGGATGGACCCCAGCCGTGCCTGCGGCTTCGCTGAGATGCTGTATGTTTAGCCAAAAACGTGGCGCCCTCAGGTCGTGTCTGAGGCATGGGAGCGCACCGGAGCCCAGCTGGAAGGGCAGGAGGCCAAGTCAATGGAGTGAGGGTTTCCACGTTGACACGGGTAGGGGGGACCCCAGCTGGTGCGACACATTGCTGAGCAGATACGGCATCTTCGCCGAAGCGGCGGAACCTCAGGAATGGGGTCTAAGAAGATCCAGGGAGAAGACCTGTCTAGCAGATTTGGAGTCAGTGGAAGGTGAGCTCATGGTGAGGACAGGTGGGGGGGGCATGAGGTCCCTGCGTCTCAGGGTGACATCATGATGTTGTCCCCAGGGAAGGGAAGACCCCAGAGCCCACTGAGACGGCCATGGGACCGCCAGCTCTGTGGCTTGGGACGTGGGTGGGGGTGGAGGGGTNCGTGTGCACTCGGGGAAGGATGCCCACGTGGTGGGAGCGGGAAGCCCCCAGAAGAACCGGACGGCGGCGCCACAGGCACAGAGTGAATCATCTCTCCCCAGCTGATTCCACAGCCTGGCAGTGTCCTACGCCAGGAAGGACGTTCCCAGCGGTGAGGCCTGCCTTCAGCAGCCGGGAGGTCCTCACTCACCGGGCAGAGTCGACAGAGGCTGGACAGATGGAGAAAGGGGGCGACTCTGGGAGCCCGTCCTCCCACCCCCGGTGCGTGAACCACCACGAAAGGGGGCTGGGCCATTCACCGCCGACCTCACCGACACCTGCCAGCTGGTCTGTAGTGTCGGATGGCACGGGCCAGTCAGATTCTGCAGCGGAAGGATCGCGAGGTCGCGGGAACTGCGCAGACTGCAGTGTCCTGCAAGATGAGCTCTGTCCGTCCCCACGGCAAGTGGACCGAGGAAACTGAGGGCTCCGTCCCAACGTCTGTCTCCCACTCTTTACACCCCGAACAGCTGCCCCACGAAGAGACAGCGGGCGCGGAGGACAGAAGATGGGGAACAGGGCAGGTGGTGCTGGGGATACGGGGATTCTCTGCACTCCGTGACTCTGAACCTGGTCCACCCTGAATTCGTGTTCAAACAGAGGGTAGAGTGGGGAGGAAGATGAAGGGAGGGCTAGAGCCGTGCCCGACACTGTGGGTTCCCGGCCCAGTCCCCCCGATGGTCAAGACCCCCCTCCTGGTAACCAGATCCCTCTCTCCCGGGGCCAAGCCCCTCCTCCAGGGCCGACCTCGGCCGGACTGAGAAGTATGGCAGGCACAGGAGAACGGCCCCCCTTCTAGTGTGGTCACTTGGGGTGCAAGTGTGCGTCAGGGCTCCCTGGAAGGTCTGCCTTGTTTTGCTCCTTCCCCCCGCCTCTTCTCCCGAGAGCACCCCTAGAATGAATTGCTCAGGGAGAGGCCCTGCTTCTCAGGCCAGGCTCGGCGGGGGTGCTGCTGGGGCGTCGTGGGGTTGGCCTCTTCCTACCCTCTCCCCCAGCCCCGAAGCCCGGAGAGCGAGTGTGGACTGCAGGCCTTCGGCTCTGGGCGGTGCCGGCTGCCCCCCACCCCCCGCCCACTCGCCTTAGCGGAGCTGCAGGCAGGACTCCCGCTGTGTCTCAGGCGCGGTCTCTGGGAACCGTGGGAGATCAGGACTGGATCTCGGATCCTTCTGTCGACCTTTGCTCTTGGGTCTCTGCTCGTTCAGCCCGTGTGGACGTTCAGCTCACAGTTCTGAAACGGACGGTCTCGAGTCACTCTCCCTGACACCGTCAACGGGCTGCCTCCAAATTAAAGCCGGAGCCTGAACTCCGCAGGTACGTGTCATGAAATCATAGAAATGCACGCATTAGATTTGTGTCATCTGGTCTATTTCCTGCCAGTACAAGATTGCTCCTAACTGCACGATCTCCTGAGTCGAGTTAAAGTTCACTGTGAAGATTGCCGCAGAGATTCCTCTACGGACACGTCAGCCTCGCACACCAGTTCTCCCCTGCACCCATATCGGCTAGATCTACATAATTCCCTGTCTCACGCCACTACTTTGTTTCTTGGTTCTGACTCAACTGGCACAAGTGAACTGCTCTAAAAAGAACGAGGTGTCCTCTGCAGATACCAACCACAGTATCTAATGTATCCGTGTGAAGCACAGAAGTGTGGGGCAGTTTGCAAGTGGAAAACTTGAACCCACAGACACATCTGCTTCCAGATCCCAGCAACACCATCCCCGGAGACATGGGGACTGGAGAGTGTTCCATCTCAGACGCATCCCAAGTGCAACCCGGTCAGGATTCCCGCATAGCGGCCTGGGGTGGGTCACGCAGCCTCCTTCCCCTTTCCACGAAGGCGAAGCCCATCTTGGCCAACTTCCTGTCTGTGGATACGTGCGGTCTTAGAGCAAAGTGCCAGGGGACAGATACAGCCTGTGGGCGTGAGCCCCGGGCTCCGCCAAGCCCGTGCTCGGGGCTGGGGCTGGGTGTCGAGCACAGGACAGGAGAGCGTCGCGGCTGGACGGCCGTCCATAAAGTGACAACTGAGGGGGTTTTTCCTGAGCCCTCTCTCCTCTTTTCAAACCTCAGGGTTGTTAGCCTTCCAGGAAATTCCCATTTGTTTAAGTCCGTTTCCTTTCTTGCAGCGAAGTACTCCTTGCTTCTGTCGGGGTTCCCGGCTCACCCACTGCTAGCTTGTCCTTCTGTGGCCCCCAGGCCAAGCCCCAGGATGACCCACGTGAGCCTGAGCAGCCCAAGCCTCCAGATTCTGATGCTCAGAAGGAAGCAGGCCTGTTCGTGGCACCCAGAGGCAGAGCCCCCGCACCGGGCACAGCAGACAAAGGTCCCCATTTGAAAGAATGTTTGCTGAGCTCTGACCACATCACCAGGGCTCACTCAACCAGTTTGGAAGGAGGCTGACAAGACTGGCGTGGCCTCACGGGCAGGGAGGTGTGCTGGCGGGCACGGGGGCTGCCCCTGCTCACGGAGAATCTGCTGAACACTCCCCAAAACCGCCAGGTGGGGCGTGGGGAGGGAGGCGGGCAGAGCGCATCCAGAGCGAGAGGCAACCGCGTGTCGGGCGTAAGCCCCCTGCGAGCATCCACGAGGCCCTCGCGTCCTGGGCAGGTGCCCGTGCGCCGCCCCCACCAGGAGCCTGCGATTTCCACACCGGGAGGCCCAGTGAGGCCTGGCCGAGAGCAGCCAGAGCTGCGGCACGTGAGTCCTTCAGAGCACACAGGGCGCTCCTGCCGGCACATCCGCGGCTGCGCCTGGGTGTCCCCCAGGCCACGTGGGAACAGCCCCGTCCCAGAGCCCACCTTCCTTCCACCAGGACGACGTCGTGGATTCTGACTCACAGGTGTGACCCGTCATGAGGGAAGAGGGTCCTGCTCTGGGCAGGAGGAGATTGTTGAGTGTCTGGTCCCGAGAAAAGCCATGGCGGGTCCGGGCCGTGGTACTGAGCACACGACTTTCAAGGTTCAGAGGCGCGGACGCTCTGTTTCGTGGCTGAGGCGGTCAGTGTATCCGTGCAGGTGGTGACGAGGCACAGACGTGAAACCCGGGCGTCCCAGCCGAGGCCCCGGCTCTCTGTCTGCACGTCTGGGGCACAATGTGCCACGCGGCGCAGTGTGTGCAGGGAAAGGGGTTTCTGGCCCGCAGACAGGATGCTTCTGAGGGCGGTATTATGACAGGATTGAACTCGGGGCCGGCGGTCTCAGGAAAGCCAGAAATGTGCCCCCTCCTGCGAGGACCCAAGGGACACACACCCACAAACCTGGGGGCCGGGCCGGACGGGGACACAGCTGGGAGCTGGAGCGCTGGGCCCCGGTCCGGCTTCAGACGCACATCACGGGCGGGGCCCCTGTCCTCCAGAGCAGCACCCACCTGTTCTGGCCACTGTCCCCTGAAGCAGACCCCTCGCGGGACATCGGCGGAGGCGCCTCGCCCGCTCACACCTTGTCACTGTCGGAACGTCCGCGTCCACATGTGCTTGGTGTGCAGGTGAATTCCAGAGACGACTCCTATCCCAGAGGGCCGGGGACCCCCCTAAAGTTCTCTCCCTGGAATCGCGAGGAATTCGCCTACGTGGTCCCGAAGAGTGGGAATGCAGGGATTTGGGGACAGTGTCTGTGTCCTGCTAGTGCTGTCGCGAATGACCGCAGCCCCAGTGGCTTAAGACAGCAGGCTTCCTAACCTGAGCTCTGGAGGTCAGACGTCAGCAACGGGTCTCACTGGGCTACCACCAAGAGGTCAGCCAGGCTGGCGGTCCATCGAAAAGGGGCATGACGGTCCCAGGACGCAGGCCTACCTCGTTCATTCTTGGCCACACACCCCTGCACCCCTGGGCTGCTCCATCACACCCCGCGAGGGGTGCTCCGGCTCGAAGGAACGAACCCCCTCAGAGATCAGGGACTGTCGCCAGCGAGCACATGCCTGGCCTGGGGCTGGGCTCTGAGGGGGCATCCAAGGTGCCATGTCCCCAGGGAGCCCCAGGCAAAGGTCAGAGTGTGCCCGTGTCAGGCAGTTGGCCACCAGGACTGTCTTCTTTAGAGGCTGGGTGCCCAAAGCTTCGAGGTCGGGTGCCTGTTTGGGAAACAAGGTGCCGCTTTCTGCACCTAGATAGGAAGCTCTTCTACTCGGGGTCATGGAACGTAGCCTTCTCCAAGCCTCGTGAGCCTCGTAATTACCAGCAAATGTGATTTCATGGCAGCCTGTATGAGCTACTTTAGGTAAATGAGATCTATCCTCTGCTCATTGGCTTCCAGTCTGGGAAAACACATTCCGTAGAGAGGATTGAACAAGGGACCGTGAACCTGGGCTTCTCTAAGTCACAATAGTCTAAGATAAACGTTCTTGTTTGCTCTTCGGTTTGACAGAGCACACAAATAGATCCTCATTCGAATGGTGCCAGATCTGCATCTTTCGTCAAGTAAAGCTAGAGGGATAGAAGCCAGTGGTTACAGATGTGTCTGAAGATAGTAACAGCAGATAATGAGAGAGAGCCAATGCTTCGGGAAAGCACTTTTATTCCTAGGTCAGTTTTTGACAACTTTCATATAATTAAACTCAACAAATTATCGCCCCTCTTAACTCGTAATACATGAAATTGTAATATGTATATTAGTGTAGGTAGCATGTTATTTAATTATATTAACGTCACACAAGTGCATTAACGTACGAAATTGGGTTGGTAAGTCGGGAAGCATCGACACGTCTGAACGTTTTCTGTGGGTACGAAGGTGTCGTGCGAAAGGGCGCAGCGTTCATGGACAGACAGGATCTGCAGAGAGACGCTGTAGCGACGTCCGGAGGTCGTGCAGGGAGAGGACAGCCCCCGAGGTGGACCCACACGGCACGCCCCCTGTCTTGGGAACAGGTGTCTGCTTGCAGAGCTGGGCCAGGACCAAAGCCAGCGCAGCTCCAGGAGGAGCTGGGTCTCGTGACGATGCAGCTGTATGCTGCGCAGAGCACCGGGCGGGGGGGCTTGAGCTTGGTCTGCAGCGTGGCAGCGGCCTCGAGAAGCAGGGACAGTTGGGGACAAGGCTCTCCGATGGGAGAAGGCAGCAAAATCCCATCGGTTTTCAGGAGGTGAGCAGGGAAGCTGCCTTATTCCTAAGCAGTCGCCGGTGGTTTGGAAACCCTGCTTGGACGTTGAGAACAGATACACCTGGTGTGGCTAGAATGGCATCCGCCCTTGATCCCTGGCCGTCAGTCATGGGCTGGCACCGCCTCTTTCCTCAGAGCTCAGCTGTTCTTACAAATACACATGGCCATATACAGGAGATATGTCTCTCTGAACTTGAGACAACATCCTTTCCCAACTTGTATGAAGCCCTGTCTGAACTCTGGCCTTCCACCCTCTCAGCCGGCTGCCAGCAGGGGCGTCCGGTTCTGCACAGACGTTGAAGGAAGCATGTCCCAAACTCCAGCAGATGGCCTCACTCGGGTCAGAGAGCATCTCACCGGGCATCACGGTGGCAGGAACGTGGCCTCCCAAACGCGGACGGCTGCGGAGCACGGAGAATGCCCACCATTTTCTTCCCGGGATCCACGTTTGAGCTACGTACGGCTACCGAGACATGTCCTGGCAAAACCTTTGTAGTTTCTCCTATAAACTAAGCATAAATTCCGTGGGAGATGACAGATGACTTCATATACCATGCAAGCAAGCTCAGACAATAGCTTTAGCCATGACTGATTGCCTTGCTGTAACCCACTTTATGTTAAATGCATTCTTTCTGTTCAATTCCACCACTGTAATTTTGTTCTTCTGCCTTCCCTGGCCCTCTGTGGACTAACCAGGTTCCTTCAGTAATGATTTCTTCTCCATTGTATTGTTTTCTGCATAATCAAGTTGGTAGGTGGGGGTTTGGGTGACACGGCCATCTGTCAAGTTCATTTGCTCTGAAAATGCAAGAAATAATGGCCTCGACCACTCGGGGCTGTCCGCTCTAGGAGAAGACTAGCGGCTTCCACGCTGCACGATCCTCCCATTTCTCCAAAGTATTTTCCCCCCTTTCAATACAAGGCACATACGTTTCTTCCTACATGATGGGCTGTTTACATATTTGGGGTCTTTTAGAGGGATAAAAAGCCATATTTTTCCTTATTACTTGTCCACCCCATCTTGCAATTTATGCAGGCAATCCAATTAAGGAGATGCGCTAACACTCAGGCTAATGCGCCTGTCTGGAGACTAAAGACGCTGCCACGGCCTGAACAGCTCGGGACCTCCTTCCCGTCGGGCGCCCGTGACAGGCAGATGCTCCCTCAGGCCCTCAGAACGCAGGAGCGCCGGGAGACCAGGGGCCTGGGGACGGGAAGGGGTCTTCTCTTCCCTCTGCAAACACAGAAAGCTGGTAAACTCTTATTTTATTTAATTGACTGCCGTTGCTCACTTATACCTACCCATGCCGAAAAGACGTGAGAGAGGGGGAGCTTTTTGGGTTTGCAGCTGTTTTCCTATTTAAATGTGGTAGAAAGACATTAAAAAAAACACACTTGTAAATTTCTTTTCTTAAAACAGATGACGTGAATAAGATGAAAAGCCAATAATGGGAAAGAAAACATCTCTGGGTGAATGAATTCTTCTGAATTAAACTGTTATGGTCAAAGATTATCATCGATGATGGAACTTGTTTAATGTGTTGTTGTAACATTTTGCTGCCATTCAAACTCTCTCCAGAGATGAACAGGACCAAACGGTCCCTGGAAACTCTTTCTAAGCTTCTCCTTAGTCTTGAGTTCATAAACAAAAATTTGGCAACCTCACCCCAAAGATGCAAGAACATGGTCTCTTGCTCAGTGACAGGAAGGAGTACAAGACCTTCTTTCCTAGTTTGGGGACTTTGGCCAGTGCTTCTCTGAGGCTGCCATGTGGGCCTGCGCTGCATGGATGGGGCACCTCGGTGAGTGGCTATGCAGTTATGTCCAAAAAGAGATGGCCGTGGATGACGTATTTGTCAGATTTCTGCAGAGAAGCAGAACCAAGAGGACATGTCTGTCTGTCTATCATCTTTCCATCTATCAAAGGAGAAAGAGAGAGAAGGGGGTGGAGGAAGGGAGAGATCGTGGAGGGGAGAGGTGTTCTAAGAAATTGGCTCACAAGATTATGGACGTCAGAAGGTCTGAAGACCTACCATCTGTTAGCAGGAGACCCAGCAGAGCGAACGCTGTAGTTTTAGTCTGAGTCCAAAGGCAGATCATCAATGACCAAGCTCAAAGGCAGTCAAGCAGAGAGAGAACTCTTTCTTACTCAGTCTTTTACTTACTCAACCTTCAACTGATTGGATGAGGCCCACCCACAGTGGGGAGGTCGATCTGTTTTACTCAGTCTACAGATTCAAAGGCTAACTCAGCCAGAAACATCCTTAAAGACGCGTCCATAGTCATGCTTACCTAAATATCAGGGCACTCCATGGCCCAGTGCAATTGACACATAAAAATGACCTCACTGGCAGCATCACCCTGGTTTATCGCCATGCAGAAATCCAAGGAGACATCTACTTCACTCTTGGGAGAAGAACAGGCAGAGGACTCTGAGGTCATGCGAGCAGGTGGTGTTTGACTCCATCATACTGAACGTTTGCTGCTGAGAATAGAGAACGTGGGGAGAGAATCAGCCTGTCGGAAAGATCCCTGGAGGGGCAGACACTCCTGGGAGAGGAGACGGTGGGTGACTTGGGGAGAAGACCCGCCCCCCTTGGGGTGAACTCAGCCCCTCTGGGCTCTGCTGGCGGGCTTCACGAAGGCTCCCTGACAAAGACAGCTCCTTGAACACATGAATGAGACACCTGTCTTGCTTTAAAAATGCATCCATGTTAGAACCCAAACTTCAGCTTGGAAGCATGTTACTCAAAAGACATTTTTTGGCCAATAGTCAGTCCATGAAATGTTTCTTCATGATGTTGGCTTTGTGAAGTGTTTGCTACACACTTGAATTCTTGTTTGATTTTAAGAAATCTGATCCTCTAGCCATTGAGTTACAAATTTCTGTTTTCCCCCCGAAATAAACATTACTCAAAAAGATGGGCTCTGTTCAGCATTGACTTTAGGAAGAGCAGTGTGGAGAGAAGCTAACAGGTTCGAGGTGATTACTAAGTAACAGACCCACGTTGGGAGGTTTGCACTTAGGCGCCAGAACATCTTACCCATTATACACACAAACTCCAAACAGGCATTATGCTCAGTTACGATTTCATGGTGAATGAGAGGCTCAGCTCATTAATTAGCCAGACTTAGATGTTTTACTGCCCGGATTGGTGCTGATAAACACTTTCCCAGTCAGTTTTGAAGTTTTTCAAGATGAGGTCAGCTGTATGGAGCGATAGGACATCTCGTGCAGTATGCTGGGAACGAAGAGGCTGGGAGCATGACAGGCCTCACAAGATGCGGCTCGGGGTTGGAGGGGGTGGCGGACGCGTCTTCCTGCACGAGCAGAGGGGCCCTTTGGAGAGCGGTGCGTTGTTCATCTAGAACATTCCTCCGCTGTCGCCTGGCTTCACAAACACCATCCATTGGATTCCAATATATCCCTTCACTCTGGGAAGTGCACGCGTTCGTAGCAAAGTATTTACATCAAATACAAAGCAAAGCACAGACACTGATGATTCCTAACAATGACTCTGCTGAAGATACGCATCCTACTTTGCAAAGAGAAACAGGAGTCCTGGAATGTCTCTTGCTAAAACTCTTCGGGGAAGGAAAATTGGCTGGTACCCAAGGGGGACTTTCGAGAGTCCCAAAACTTCCCTTTCGAGCCTGACAAGAAGGATCCGCTGAGAAATCTATCCCCTTGGATTTTTAGCTTGCTCCCCCTTCCCTGGATTCTGTGCTCCCAAGTCTCGATCTCCCTGAGTCTTCGCACAAGAGACACACACAGAGGAGAGTAGGAAGCAGCACAGCCTTGAGGTACCTCGTTCCCTCTTCGTCATCCCAAACATGCTTGACTCCCATCATGATGAACTGGAGGACAATAAGGTCAATTAAATGTCTTGTCGCTCAAACCCACCCCGCTTTGTAGCCCGTGCTCGCTCCTTCCACTGGCTCCCCCCACCCGCCATCCGCCCAAGTCCTCTCCAGGGCTTTGTGGGCGCCCGGGCAGGCCGTGCACAGGCTGGGTGTTGATTGATTTCCAGCACTGTCTTGCTGCCAACACCAGCCCCTCATCCCTGCCTGACGGGGACCTCCCAGCCTCAACAGTCTCCTGTCCTGGGAGCTCCCGAGCTCGCCTGGCGTTCCCTCCCCGGTCTCTTTCTCTCCCAGGAGACTCTGACTTGCCTTTGAAAAGCAGTGTGGGTCCCGCGTTGTCCCAGGGCTTCTACGTCGGCTCATTCAGGTCACTCGGAGCAAGCACCAGACACAGCATACCTACGGCTTAACAGCACACCTGCCTGCCCTCAGCAGAGAGTCCGGACATTTTCTGAAGACCCCGCACTTCTCCAGGGCCTCCTGCAGAAAGAGCTGGGGTGCGAAACACGGGGTCAGCACCTTGCTGGACGCCAGCGTCACACGGACTCAGACGGGCTCAGTGAGCCACGCAGTGCCAGTGCCACCAGGAGACACCGAGGGAGTCCACCCTCCTGCATGGACACGGTCCTCCCTGCCACACCCCTGTTCTCTTTCTCTGTGAGCTCTGGGCAGCCTGTCTCTCTTGCACTCAGGGGTAGACACTCATATGCAGAGCACAGGAATTCTTGCCCTGTAATTCATAAATAATCGAAAATGGGCCCAAACTCAGTAGACTTTTACGGCAGAGTTCCCGACGTGCTGAGCTCTCCTCCCCTCTGTGGTCCCTGATGGAGGACACCGTCCCTCTGGAGGGGACCCTGGAAAGCTAACTCTAAGCCCCCTCACCTGCCGGACAGTGTCCACGTCCTGTGCATGGACCTTACCTGTAGGTGGGTGTCGGGGGCAGCCTGCCCCCAAAACATATGCCCAATGGGAACCTTGAATAGGACCCTAGTTGGGAAAATAGTCCTTGTGGATAAAATTAAGTTTAGGATCATGAACTGGGACCGATGGAGTGGAGTTTAGATCCAAGTGTCCAGAGTATTCAAATGCGGAATTAGGAGGTCGTGGTCGAGAAGGTCTCATGTCATGTCCTGAGGCCCAGGTGACGGCCTCTGTCCCCCTGTGTGTCACGGCAAGGGGCACACAGGGCAGAAAGCCCAAGAGAGCAGAGGCAGACCTCGGATGTCGGAGCCGAGCAGCCGCGCGCCCACGAGCTCCCTCCCGCCCCGGGAGCTGGAAGGTCCAGACGGAACCCCCTCCATGGAGGCTTTGGAGGGAGTGCGGCCCTGCCCACCCCCCGGGGTTAGCACTCTGGGCACAGAGCTACCCGGGGCGCCTGTTCCCACTGTTTTAGGACCCCCACTTTGGGGTGTTTCCTTCCGGCAGCCCAGGAAGCAAGTGCCGCCACTTTGCCGGTCACAAGCCGCCCCTCGCCAGCTCCCCCTACGCCCATCTCTGCCCTTCCACGGAGGGGACGTCCGTGAAGACTGGAGGCTGGCGGACCAGGCGCAAGTCCCTCCCAGTGAGGCCGGTCCCGTCTGCAGAGCAGAGCCCTCATCTTCCCGTGCACACCTGACTCCGCGGTCGGTGCCTCGGAAGTGCCGGTCTTCTGCAGCCAGTGCGCCCTGGCCTCTGCGCGTCATCTTCCAGAGCGAGCTGGGGGTGTGCCCCAGAGAGGCCAGCTGTGACCCCAGAGAGGGCGTCTGTGACCCCAGAGAGGGCGGCTGTCCTCGCGGATTACTGGGTCCCTGCCAGGCGCCACGCTGCGGGGGAACCCAGCACCCACGCTCACACACTCACCCCACCCGGCACCCACACACTGTTCTTCTGCGGCCATGCTCAGGCCCCCGAGCCAAATGATCCTGGTTGTCTAACCACCTGCTGCCCCTTAGCATGAACACTGCCCCTCTGAGGCACGGAACCCTCTAGAAGGGTGGAAAGGGACCCTGAGAAGGAAAGCGCTCGGTGGGGCACATGCCCACTGAAGGAGGCGAACCTTCTTCCCCTGTGCGGTGAGAGGCTGTGGCCCCCGGTCCCGTCCCCGAATCCGGGCCAGCATCGCTGCCGCTGGGCTCCTTCCCACACACGGCACGGGGGGCTCCTGCTCGGAGCGAGCTTGGCCTCTGGAGGAAACGAAGATAATTGGGCGTGCGTTTCCTGCCTCACAAAACCATCATTTATTGACAGCGCTTGGCCAGGTTGGCCAGGACGGTCTCGGTGGCCGAGACTGAGCAGGGACTTGGTCTGACACATTAACAGGCCCATTCCGTTCAGTGAGGGCGACATGGGGCTGCCCGGCTTTTCACACATCCACCGCGCTCTGGGAAGGGGACCCGTGGGACGGGAATGGCGCAGGGTGTGAAAATAGAAGTGCCTGTAAGGGCTGCAGGCTGGACTTTAGATCCGCAGGGACAAAACTGAGACAAAGACCCCCTTCGCTGCAGACACAGTTCTCAGCCGCAGTCTCCAGGAGGGCCGTCCTCGTCATCGTGAGCTGGTCCCTCTCAAGCAGGGTCACGGTCAGTTTTCATAAACGGAGTACTCATCACCGATCTTGACGTTTACGTGGTATGTTTTCGGGGATCCTCACTGCGGGGCTCTCCTGGGACTAAAATGGGCACAGAGCAGAGCCATCCTGCAGGGGGGCTGAGGCCCGTGTGCACAGCCTGGTGCCCAGGACGCAGGCACCGCAGCACACAGTGGCCCCAGCAGGTCCCCCGGCAGGGCGAGCGGCCCCGGTGATGGAGGACGGAACGCTACGTGGAACGGGAGGGGAAGGAGACAGAAAGAAGAGCTGGGGGTTCTTGTGAAAGTCCATTTCCCAGTGCAGGGCAGGACCCGCCCCGCTCACCTTCTCCCCTGCCCTGCGCTCTGGCAGCTTGTGCGGTGTCCGGGCGTTTCCGCGTCCACGCCCTCACGGGGAGCTTCTGAGGGAGCCAGCACATCAAAGGTGACCACTGCCAAGTCCACTCGGTGCAATGACAGAACTCAAGCAACCAAGTGGCTTAATGGTGTCCCATTGGACTACACGGTCAACATCCTTGACTTTCTGGTAGTCTCACGTAGATGCCCTGCCTCGTCACGCTGTGGGAACGCCAGACGCTCCTGGGTGAGGGGAGTCCCTTTTGCCCGTGGCTGTGATGTTGCCTTTACTTTTGGATGACACAACCGTTGTTTGAGTTGGTTACTGACCAACTGCTGGGGTCACGGGGGCCTCAGAGTCCCCGGCAAAGAGTCTGTGAGATGCACTTTGGAATGTTCTCACTGCATGCTTGATGGGAAGTGCCGGCCACCGCCGCAGGGGACTGGTGCTCTGGCTTCTGGGAAGGCCCACGGACAGACGGGCACACACAGATTTTACCGGCAGGGAGAACCGGCGGGTTCCCCCAGGTCTGCGAGAATGAAGCTTTGTTGTTGGGCTCTTTGTGTCAGGATAGACCTCTGGTCTGCAGTGCCTTGTTTCCGGCGTGACAGGGCCTGGCTCCTGCGTGACGGGAGGGCCGTCTCCTCTCCAACCAGGGCCGGTGATGGGTCTGCAGGGTGGAGACATTTCACTGCAGGGCTGCAGCCACCCGTGGGCAGCCCCTGACGCAGCGGGAGGAACGTGGTCAGTCAGGGGCTGTGGCTGACTTCCTGCTCCGGCCTCTGTCCCGTTGGTAGGATCCACCCAAGCGTGCAGGACCCAGATACAAGGTCAGAATCAAGACAGTGCGGCCCGAAGGAAGGCCTTATACCCGGTGGACAGCAGCAAGCTGTGTGTGTGTGGGGGGGGACTCAGCCTTCCAACACTGAATTTATGGTGACCCCACACTCGTGTTCGCTTCCACGCCTAGTGCCGCGGGAGAAAGGGCAGCCTCCCCACACACACGTGTCCTGGCCACTCTCCGTGACCCTCCCAGGAAGCCGCACGGGTGCACTCCCTCCGGCAGAGCCGAATCGTGGAGAAGCATCAAACAGCCAGGGAGAGACTAAGTGCACAGGTCTGCGTGGGGGAGGGTCCCTCACAAGCAGCAGCAGGGGGCTGGCACCGAGTCCCCGTGTCCTCTCTGTCCAGCAGGGGAGGGGGACTGAGGCCCACCTGACGGGCGGGGAGGGCTCCTGCAGGTGGCCGTCCCGGTGGGCGGCCACACCGGCTGGTGACACCCGCTGGCTGGTGTCCTGCTCCCCTGGGCCGTTGTCCTGTCGGAACCAGCGGCAGAGCCCAGCCGGGCGCTGTGTGCGGTCCGCGCTCAGGGGGCCTTCCCACCGGATTGCTGAATGTCCAGAGTGGTCGGCTGGGCCGGATCTCTCGGGGAGGCTGGATGAGAGATGCTGCTTTGAATCCAACCACTGAGGAACGGACAGCTTCTCATGTGGAATTGCTAATGATTCGGGGAGCTGCTCCTTCGGGGGGCAGCGGCCTACCGTCCGGGCGTCCACAGAAACAGGCGCAGCGAGTGCGCACGCCGGACGGGGAAGACGGTGTCCTCGTTCATCCCACCGGGGCCATGTTCGCTCGTCCTTGTGCTGATCCTGTGCTCTCGGGATCTTCTTCACACTCGGTGATCGTTAGAAGATCATCCGTTGAACCCACGGCGGCCCCAACGGCCCCGTGGGGACGGGAACCCCCGGGAACGCCCGCCCCAGGCCTTTGGGGCTCCGGGCCCATCGATCTCGCCTGGCTCAGTCGTGCCGAGTCACAGCTTCCCAGGGCTCCTCTCCAGGGGTGACTTCTAAGAATAACACGGCCATTTATTAACCAGGGCACCTTCCATTGTTTCCTTCCCCCCACTTTCTAAAAGGGTGAGCCTCACGGGGCCTCTCCGGGGAAGGGGAACGGGGCTCTGGGAGGGACAAATGGCCATCGATTTAAAACGCGCTCAGCAGTCTTCCTAGCCAGATAGGGCAGGTTTACAGCGCCTCCCTCGGAATATTCTGCTAGCACCTCATTTATCCTCAGGACGTCTCGGGAAGGAAGGGGAGCCGGGAGGGCGGGGTTCACAGGGAGGGGAGGGCTCCCCAGCAACGGGCCCTGCACGGCTCGGAGGAAGGTCTAAGTCGCACATCCTGGCCTGGTTGCTGGAACACGACCAAACACCACCAAGGAGAGAAAAATACTTCAGGGGCATCTGGGGGGCTCCGGCAGTAAAGCCTCCAGCTTTGGGTTTCGGCTCAGGCCTGACCTCAGAGTTGTGAGATGGAGCTGCGCGTCGGGCTCTGCGCTTAGCGTGGGGTCTGCTTGCCTCTCTCCCTCTGTCCCTCCTGCCTCTCTCTTCTCTCCCTCTCGAGTAATTCAACACCTAAAATCATAAATAAATAAACACCTTAGAACAGGTCTGCACGGAGAGCAGGTTCTAGACACTTCTCCTAACTTCTCGGTTTGGCTTGACCTCTAGGTATGTCTGTGGACGCTCCACCCCCAAGCTTGACCCATCATAGGGACCTGATGAGTATTTATTGACGTCAACTGAACTCTACTTTGTGGAGACAGGCGTGTGGAGCGCGGAGAGGGCACACCCTCCCTGCTTTCTGTCCTCCGGGAAGGAATTACACTGTAGTTGGGAAAAACGCGTCAAAACATTTAAATTGAAATACCAGAACTCTACAAAAGTGATACAGGAGCGTAGGGTGTCCCCATGGAAGCGCGGTCCCCGGGGCTGGACGGGGCGAGGGGGCAGGAAGCCAGGACTCAGCTGGAACGAAGGAAAGAAGGCTGCTGGGGACGGAGGGACGGACAGGCCTCCAGCCCAGCCCGGCGGGCCCCCCAGGGGGCCGGTTTGGGAGAAGAGTGAATTTATTTAATGATGGGGAGATAGGGAAAGATTTCTAAGTGGAGAAACCCAGTTGGAAATTGCAAGTGCAAGAAGGATGATCTAGAAACATGTCCATGGAAGCGGTGTGTTCGTGAAGCAAACGGTTTGTTAAGTACATGAACTTTGGAGGGAAAGGCAGAGAAAGAAGGAGCCAGTATTAGCCCAAGTCTGGAGATCATTACATCAGAATGGGGAAAATGTATACTCTTTGCCTGTGATAGAATTGTAAACATTAACACATAAGAGGAAACAGCTTAAGAATTATAAAAAATGATAAATTAGCAAGAAAGCCAATTATTAAGTAAATTCTCAAAATTAGAATTTCCCCATATAATGGAAACTACCAGTTATTGTGGGATAAATGAGTCTGTTTATAAGAAGCATGGCAATGATAAAATATCTAAGAATAAATTCAACATAATGAAAACTCCTAACAGATTTCCTGAAGGATATTGGAAACGTCTGGTCAAACAGGAGAGTGTGTATTCTTGGACAGTCCTTTCGGCGCGGGCAGACCAGGCTGCTGGGCCCATGGCCCCGGGCACGCGGTGGCGGTTCTGCTCCCAGCGCGGGACGTCAGCGCCCTCTTGGCGGTGTGGGGGTGTCTGGGCCCCCCGACGCCCCATGCTTAGCTGTGGGAAGGGGCCATGAGCTTCCCCTGGAAAGATCTGACCTGGGGCTGGCCTTGCTCACTGGGGTCATCCCACGCTGAGTCTCGGGCCACGGCCAGTCGCGCAGGACCCCGGCAGGTGTGGCGGACCGGAGGGAGGCCGGAAGAGTAGGCAGGGGCACAGACGTCCCCAGGGCAGCCTGTAGGGCCCGCGGCAGGGCTCCCTGGAGGCCAGGCCGGGCTGGATCTGGGCTCTCCCTCCAGACGCCCCTCCGGTCCCCAGCACCTCCGGGCCCTCCTCATCCTCCTCGGAACAGCTTCTGACCCAGGGGCTGTCCTGTCACTCTTAAGACAGTGACTGCGCCAGCATCCAGGCCCCCTGGGAGCCGTGTCCATAAAGCCGTCACTCCCAGCCCCCGGGGGCCGGACGCCTTCACCTGAGCGGCTTTCACACACTTGTATTTAAACTGTAAACACATGGAATGGACTGTTTGAGATAAAGTTCATAGGCCACCACTTTGGTCACTATCCACCTAAGGAGGCTTTGTAGACATTTAATTTATTTATTATTTATTTATTACCTAATCACCTAATTACCCCCCACCCATGAAATTGTACTAACACATATGTACTATCTGTCTTTGCATTGTATGTATACGCGTGCTTCGTGCATACAGTTAAGATGTTCTGTTCCCTGAGAGCCAGTTTCCCCCTCGGGCGCAGACTAGAACCCGCCAGGGGTGTTAGGATGTCAGTCCATCCGGCCTCACTGTGGACAGGGGAGCGGTGCTGTCTGAGAGCCGCCGGTCTCTGTGTGCAGCGGAGCTTCAGCCTGCACACGAAGCTGGAGGACACCTGGGCTTTCCGGAAGTCAGATGTGGGCTGTGTCCGGGCGGGGGACAGGCTCGGGGTTCCCACCTTCCCGACGCTGCCGCCATGGAGAACACAGGACACCCAGAAGGACCAGACAGCCTGCGTCATTAGTGTCATCGCAAAGGGGCTAAAAAGTGACTTCTCAGCAATCCAGGGATATTTTTCCTTGCCATAAGCAAGACATCTTTCTCTATGTCACAGAAGAGGAGGAAGGCAGATCAAAGTCCCCCTTGCGCCTGCTGTATTCATCGTCCAGTCTGAGCCTCCCCACATGGATGGAGAAGGCTGGAGAGAGGGCATCCGAGCCCTCCGTGCCCGTCCATCCTCAGCAGACAAGCTGCTTTATGACCGGCTCGCCTTCATTTCTGCTCCAAGAGAAAGAAAGGAAAAGAAAGACAGTGCCTATGAAAGAAATAGAGGGAGAAGGAAGAAGGTGGGTCAGAGGGAGGGAGGGAGAGGGGAGAAGGGGAGGGAGCAGGGAGAGGAAGGGAGAGGAAGGAGGGAGGGAAGAGGGAGGAAGGAGGAGGGAGGGAAGAGGGAGGAAGGAGGAAAGGCAGTTTGGACGCAGTACGGGCGAGCTCGTTCCCAGGGGATGAACAGGGATGGAAGGGGTAGAAGGCGGGCTGGTCCAGACGGTACAGTGTCCCAGCAAACACAGGGTCTACTCTGCGCTCTCCCCGGTGCCCTGCGAGCTTTCTCACTGCGGCGGGTGCAAGGCTGGGGTTGACCTCCCTCTCCCCAGGGCGCTCTCTCTCCTCTCCCCTCGTCCCCCCAGCACGCCGCCCGACAAAGGCCTGTCCCTGCGCTTGTGGGCTCCGTGCAGCTCCCCGTACCGAATGGCCAAGTGTCGGCTGAAAATGAGGCTGGAACACGGACAGAGAGGTGCTCGGGTTTGGTCTCACAAACCTACTCTCCCAAGCAGCAGCATTAAATTTAGGGCTGAGATGAAGCTCTTCAAAACTGCAAAATAGCAAAATAACAAAGACAGATTTTAATTCTTATCGTTATACGTATCTGGCCGTTGTGTTCCCAGGCTGGCAGTGTGGGCAGCAGTAAAACTTAACAACGCCCATAATTGGTAAAGGATATGTTTAGTTCATAAAATTAATTTTCCTTACCTTTATTTCAACAAAACCACTAGTTACACTCTTGCAATCATGATGCTCACATACTCCATGTTCTGTTAATAATAAAGACTTAGAAATAAATTTTATCAGATACGAAGAATAGAAAGATGGAGCATATTCAAATACAGCACATTTAAAAATTAAAACATAAATCATTCATCTACATTCTCAACTTTTTCTCCTGAAATATTTTAAACCCCTATTCATGTTAAAAATAGGTAAAACAAAATTACTTAAAAAGGGGATTTTTCATTTGTTTTAACTGAAGTATTTACAAAAAATAAATGTCTCTGCGATTCTAGCATCAGCACTCAGCGCACTGCCGGGTGAGGAAGCGTGTCATTCGGCACAGGTTCTAGCCTAGCTCGCCCCTGTGGCTTGCACGACGCCCCCTGGAAAAGCCATGTTGGGACTCTGACCCCTGACTCCTGCGCGAGTGACCTTATTTGGCAAAGGGGTGCGTGCACCTGTCACAGGGTAGGGCCAGGCCATCCCGAGGAGGGCGGGTCCCAAGTCCAACAACGGGAGGCCTTACACGGAGGCCATGCGAAGACAGAGACCCTCAGGGAGGCGGCCACGTGTGGACATGGCGGAGGGTGGGCGCTTGCACTTTCAAGTCAGAGACGGCTGAGGACCCCCTGTGGCCAGCGACCGGCAGCCTGGAGGAAGCGGGAAGGACCCTCCGCCGGGGCCCCACCCACACCCGGCTTCCAGACCAGGCCAGGCTAGATCTCTGCTGCGTCAGGCCCCCCGCCTGCGGTCCCATGCCATGGCAGCCATGGACCCACTGCACCCTCTTACACATCAGTTCGAAAGAAAAGAGAAGTTACTTAATATTGAAGCGTGTTCCTCCAGGCCACGTGCAGCTACTGAGAATCCTGGGGTAATCGGTCTCCCAGATCACAGACAGAAGCATGGAAGGGGGGGTCAGGAGAGGACGTGGGCACCTCAGAGGGGCCACCATTGCTTGTCGGTGACTCCGCTGCATTTTCATGCCTGGCGTCGTGACGGCTTCCCTCCCCACAGAGCGCTTGGCCGGGCCAGCCCTGCGTCCACAGGCGCACTGTCTGTCCTCGCTCGGGTGCAGGGATGACCTCAGCTTTCGTGGGACCTTCCCTCAAGGCCAGGGGCATTAGACGGGGAGCAGGTCTTCCTCTGGGACCTGCCCAGGGGATTCAGGACAGGGAGGCAGGGTGCTAACACCTGCGTAAGCCGGGAAGGCCGCAGTGGCCCGGAGCTGCGTGGTCACCAAGCGGAGAGAGAGCCAAGTAGCGCTGTCCGCAGACCATCCTCCAGGGACCGGGAAGGAGCTAATGTGGGGGGCCCAGCCTGGCGAGCTCTCCCTCTGGCGTCAAAATAGAGACCCCAGCTGCACAGAAGGCGTGCTGCGTGCAACTCTGCAGTGACCCGCAGAGCGGATGGAAGCCTTGGAGCCCGGGACCCCGGTCAGGGACTGCCCGTGCCGCCGCGTGCCGGGCCTTCTCGCTGCGGAGCCCGTGCTCCCACCTGCAGGACATGCCGCTCTGCGGGGCCGCCGAGCACCCACCGTGACCTGGGGGGGACGGGGCAGGTGAAGCCGTGGCCAGACTCCGTGCTCTTTCTTTTTAAACCCAAGAGAAAGAAAGGAGCAGAAAGGAAACGGATGCTGGGTCACCTCCGGGGAGCCCGCAGGACACAGAGCCCACTTTGGGGCACGCTGTGCAAAGTGGAGCTCCGGTGTGTCATCCCCTCCAGCTCACGTCAGCACCAATGGCTGACCTCCTTGTGGGGACATCGGAGTCCTCGGGCACGGCTATGTGCTGGGCTGCAGGGACAAGTTGCTGACGAGTTCACGGATACTCCCAGAAGGGGCCGGGGGGCAGGGGGGAGGAGGGAAAGAGTGACGGGCCAGGCCTAGGCTGCACAGGACCAAGCTGCAGGCCAGGAAGAGCAACGGAGAGGCCGGACCTGCAGCGGCCAGCCTGACCCAGCGCCACGGCCCGCACACCTTGCCTCTCCGTGCTCTCTTTCCCACCTCCCCTCCCACCAGCATCCATTCACTGGAGACAGCTTTCATGAAATTCTAAACATGGATTTTTATAATATAAGTCATATGTTTCTGATTCACTGACAATGAACTCACCAAAAATTTTGGCAACTGCCTTTTGGGTGTTCCAGCATTATTGTCAATGTCCTGTGCATTTACACACGTGTGTGCGTGCACACACACTCAGCCTCCAAATGCAAAAATAGGATAGTCAGTGTGGTTTCAAGACGAACAAAGCAAGACTTGGTTTTCCTGGTCATACCCTTCAAGGGCCTGACACGCCCTCCCACCTCCCCCTCCTCAGGCCTGAGGGAGGGCCGCGGGGCCCAGGACTGAGGCCACCAGCCTGGGAACCTCCAGCAGAGTCCCACAGCAACACAGTGACAGTAAGGTCAACAGGTATTTTCAAGTCGCACCTTTGACTCTGCGAGGATGTGAGTTGAGGATCATGAAGGCTGTGGAATCTCGCTAATTCGCACAGGGCAGACAGAATCCTCAGCTTCCCTGCTTCTGTGCCTGGTATGCGGGGAATTCCCTGGTACTTTCTGCTCCTTGAAACCTGTTGTTTTGTAATCCTGTTCAAAGTGGCCTGGGACAAGATGTAAGAACGTGCCCACGCACAGCCTCACCCCCCGCCAGCTCCCGCTCAAACCTTTGCCCGGCACAGGTCCATTCTCCCTGCACTCTGGTTTTTCCAAACGGTGTACTCCAACGTCCTTCCCACCACGGCCTCCTTCTGGCCCCCTCAGTCTCCGTGGCAGGCCCCCCAACCCTTCCTGAGCGCTGCACACAGCAGAACCTGCAGAGGAGGGGCACAACAAGAAGAAGGAGGAGGCCCTCTCTCCCCGCTGCAGGGGAAGAAAGGCTTCCATGTGCGCCTTTTTTTCCCCAGATGATGGCCAAGAATCAACCGTTCGTTCCTCCTTCCTTCCTTCCTTCCTCTCTTCCTCCCTCCCTCCCTCTTTCTTTCTTTCTTTTTTCTTTCTTTCTTTCTTTCAACATATAATGTATTATTTGCCCCAGGGGTACAGGTCTGTGATCATCAGGCTTACACCTTTCACAGCACTCACCACAGCACAAACCCTCCCCAGTGTCCATCACCCATCACCCTATCCCTACCCTCCCACCCCCCAGTGACCCTCAGTTTGTTTTGTGAGATTAGGAGTCTCTTATGGTTTGTCTCCTTCCCCATCCCATCTTGTTTCATTATTTTTCCCTCCCTACCCCCCACGACCCCCCACCCTGCCCCTCAAGTTCCTTATATCAGAGAGATCATATGATCATTGTCTTTCTCTGATTGACTTATTTCGCTCAGCATAATATCCTCCAGTTCTATCCACATTGTTGCAAATGGCAAGATTTCGTTTCTTTTGATGGCTGCATAGTATTCCATTGTATATATATACCACATCTTCTTTATCCATTCATCTGTCAATGGACATCTAGGTTCTTTCCATAGTTTGGCTATTGTGGCCATTGCTGCTATAAACATTCAGGTGCACCACGTGCCCCTGAGGATCACTACCTTTGTGTCTTTAGGGTAAATACCCAGTAGTATGATTGCTGGGTCGTATGGTAGCTCTATTTTCAACTTTTTGAGGAACCTCCATACTGTTTTCCAGAGTGGCTGCACCAGCTTGCATTCCCACCAACAGTGTAGGAGGGTTCCCCTTTCTCCGCATCCTCACCAACATCTGTCATTTCCTGACTTGTTGATTTTAGCCATTCTGACTGGTGTGAGGTGGTATCTCACTGTGGTTTTGATTTGTATTTCCCTGATGCCAAGTGATGTTGAGCACTTTCTCATGTGTCTGTTGGCCATTTGGATGTCTTCTTTGGAGAAATGTCTGTTCATGTCTTCTGACCATTTCTAGATTGGATTATTTGTTCTTTGGGTGTTGAGCTTGATAAGTTCTTTATACATTTTGGATACTAGCCCTTTATCTGATATGTCATTTATAAATATCTTCTCCCATTCTGTCAGTTGTCTTTTGGTTTTGTTGACTATTTCCTTTGCTGTGCAAAAGCTTCTGATCTTGATGAAGTCCCAATAGTTCATTTTTGCCCTTGCTTCCCTTGCTTTTGGTGATGTTTCTAGGAAGAAGTTGCTGTGGCTGAGGTCAAAGAGGTTGCTGCCTGTGTTCTTCTCAAGGATTTTGATAGATTCCTGTCTCACATTGAGGTCTTCCATCTATTTTGAGTCTGTTTTTGTGTGTGGTATAAGGTTCAGTTTCATTTTTCTGCATGTGGCTGTCCAGTTTTCCCAACACAATTTGTTGAAGAGACTATCTTTTATCCATTGGACATTCTTTCCTGTTTTGTCAAAGATTAGTTGACCATACAGTTGAGGTTTCATTTCTGTGCTCTCTGTTCTGTTCCACTGATCAATGCGTCTGTTTTTCTGCCAGTACCATACTGTCTTTATGATTACAACTTTCTAATAGAGCTTGAAGTCTGCAATTGTGATGCCTCCAACACTGGTTTTCTGTTTCAGCATTCCTCTGGCTATTCAGGGTCTTTTCTGGTTCCATATAAATTTTAGGATTATTTGTTCCATTTATTTGAAACAAATTTATAGTATTTTGATAGAGATTGCATTAAATGTGTAGATTACTCTAGGTAGCATAGACATTTTCACAATATTTGTTCTTCCAATCCATGAGCATGGAACACTTTTCCATTTCTTTGTGTCTTCCTCAATTTCTTTCATGATTACTTTATAGTTTTCTGAGTACAGATTCTTTGCCTCTTTGGTTAGGTTTATTCCTAGGTATCTTATGGTTTAGGGTGCAATTGTAAATGGGATCGACTCCTTAATTTCTCTTTCTTCTGTCTTGTGTTGGTGTATAGAAATGCAATGGGTTTCTGTGCATTGATTTTATATCCTGACACTTTACTGAATTCCTGTATGAGTGCTAGCAGTTTTGGAGTGGAGTCTTTTGGGTTTTCCACATAAAGTATCATATCATCTGCAAAGAGTGAGAGGTTGACTTCTTCTTTGCTGATTTGAATGGCTTTTATTTCTTTTTGTTGTCTCATTGTTGGGGCTAGGACTTCCAGTACTATGTTGAATAGCAGTGGTGATAGTGAACAGCCCTGCTGTGTTCCTGACCTTAGGGGAAATGTTATCAGTGTTTCCTCATTGAGAATGATATTTGCTGTGGGTTTTTCATAGATGGCTTTTATGGTATTGAGGTATGTACCCTCTATCCCTACAGTGAAGAGTTTTGATCAAGAAAGGATGCTGTATTTTGTCAAATATTAATGTCTTGTATCACACTGATTGATTTGTGGATGTTGAGCCAAACTTGAAGCCCAGAAATAAATCCCACTTGGTCGTGGTGGATAATTGTTTTAATGTACTGTTGGATCCTATTGGCTAGTATTTTGGTGTGAATTTTAGCATCTGTGTTCATCAAGGATATTGGTCTGTAATTCTCCTTTCTGAGGGGGTCTTTGTCTGGTTTTGGGATCCAGGTAATGCTGGCCTCATAAAATGAGTTTGGAAATTTTCTTTCCATTTCTATTTTTTGGAAGAGTTTCAGGAGAATAGGTATTAATTCTTCTCCATTTCTATTTTTTGGAAGAGTTTCAGGAGAATAGGTATTAATTCTTCTTTAAATGTTTGGTAGAATTCCCCTGGGAAGCTGTCTGGCACTGGGATCTTGTTTGTTGGCAGATTTTTGATGACTCCTTCAATTTTCTTACTGATTATGGGTCTGTTCAAGTTTTCTATTTCTTCCTGGCTCAGTTTTGGTAGTTTGCATGTCTCTAGGAATGCATCCATTTCTTCCAGAATGTCAAATTTGCTGGCATGTAGTTGCCCATAATATGTTCTTTTTTGTTTATCTTTGTTTATTTTTTTTAAAGATTTTATTTATTTATTTGACACAGAGAGAGAGAGAGAGATCACAAGTAGGCAGAGAGGCAGACAGAGAGGAGGAAGCAGGCTCCCCGCTGAGCAGAGTGCCCGATGCAGGCCTCAATCCCAGGACCCTGAGATCATGACCTGAGCCGAAAGCAGAGGCTTTAACCCACTGAGCCACCTAGGCGCCCTCTCATAATATGTTCTTATAATTATTTGTATTTCTTTGGTGTTGGTTGTGATCTCTCCTCTTTCATTCACGATTTTATTAATTTTAGTCCTTCCTCTTTTTCTTTTGATAAGTCTGGCCCGGTATTTATCAATCTTCTTAATTCCTCCAAAGAACCAGCTCCTAGTTTCATTGATTTGTTCTACTGTTCTTTTGGTTTCTATTTCATTGATTTCTGCTCTGATCTTTATTATTTCTCTTCTCCTGCTGGGTTTAGGCTTTCTTTGCTGTTCTTTCTCCAGCTCCTTTAGGTGTAAGGTTAAGTTGTATACTTGAGACCTTTCTTGTTTCTTGAGAAAGGCTTGTATTGCTATATACTTACCTCTTAGGATCACCTTTGCTGTGACCAAAAGATTTTGAACAATTGCATTTCATTTCCATTTGTTCCATGAATATTTTTAAATTCTTCTTTAATTTCCCGATTGCAACATTCATTCTTTAGTAGGATGCTTGCTCTTTAGCCTCAATGTATTTGAGTTCTTTCCAACTTTCCTCTTGTGATTGAGTTCTAGTTTCAAAGCATTGTGGTCTGAGAATATGCAGGGAATGATCCTAGTCTTTTGGTACTAGTCGAGACCTGATTTGTGACCCAGGATGTGATCTATTTTGGGGAATGTTTCATGTGCACTAGAGAAGAATGTGCATTATGTTGCTTTGGGATGGAATGTTCTGAATATATCTGTGATGTCCACCTGGTCCATTGTGTCATTTAAAGCTTTTATTTCCTTGTGGATCTTTTGCTTAGATGATGTGTCCATTTCAGTGAGGGGAGTATTAAAGTCTCCTATTATTATTGTATTATTGTTGATGTGTTCCTTTGATTTTGTTATTAATTGGTTTATATAGTTGGCTGTTCCCATGTTAGGGACATAGATATTTAAAATTTTTAGTTTCTTGTTGGACAGACCCTTTAAGTATGATATAGCATCCTTCCTCATGCCTTATTATAGTCTTTGGCTTAAAATCTCATTTCTGTGATATAAGGATTGCTTCCCCAGCTTTCTTTTGATGTCCATTAGCATGGTCAATTGTTTTCCACCCCCTCACTTTAAATCATATATATATATATATATTAGACTGTTGAATAGAGCACAGCCACACACTAGATTTTTGGTGTATTTTGATTTTGGGTGTATTTGGGTGTATCTGTTAGAAGAAACTACCTCCCAAAATTTTAAAGAAAGAAAAATTTAGATATATGTACAAAAATATAGGTAAATACGATGAAGGGTTGATTATGACTGTAAAGATGAAAATTAAAAAGCATTCTAAAAAAGGAATTGGTAAGATAAGAAGTTGGTAGAAAAAGACCGCACTCTCTAGGACTCCTCAGTCCCTCCAGCTGGCCCTCCCTCCCCAGCCTGGTCTGCTTCCCTCACTCGGGGACAGACCCCCTTCCAGAGCAGGGCCCCAGGTGTCTCCTGCTCTAGGGTGAGAAGGGTGGAGACCTCCCACCCATGGCCTTGCCTCGGAACGAGCAGAGCCCCAGGCTGGGACAAGGTGGGCCTCATCAGAGCTGGTCCAGGCTCCGGAAGGGCCAGGGTGGCTCCTCCAGCCATGCCCCCCCTCCTCCTTCCCTGCAGGTGAGAGGGAACAGAAGGGCCCCTACTCTGAGGATCACACTCATCCTTCATCATCCTGATGGTGGAAAACTTGTAGACAGAAATACCTTCATTTAAAATCCCAAGGAAAGGGAATTGGATGAAACAGGATCCACCTGAAGACATGTAATTGTTAAGGACATGACTTTCAAGTGTTTTTAAGCAATGTACAAGTTTGCCCTCATGGGATGAGACCTTCTGAGGAAATCCATGATTTTCTTGAAGACTATTCTTGCCCCTGTTGTTGTAAACATCTTTGTGACCCTGATGCGTTCCTCGTGGAGCTTGGTCTGATCCAAGAAGGGCTTTGCTGTCCAAAGTGGGTGTGAGTAAACACTCCATCCATGTTCCCGCAGTCCCTGCCTCACCCTGAAGAGCTCCGCCCCCAGTCACCCCATCCTTCCATGGCACGGAAGGTAGGGAACGCCATGTTCAGGATTTATTGTGAACATCTCAAACTTATTTTTCAAATTTTGAAGCGAGAAAAATTCCTCCATGTATTTTGCCAGAGCCTTCTACTCATTTGTCAAGTCACATGTGATTTCAAGGAAATGGGTTCCATGTGTTTCTCACTCACTTGGGCTGGAATCATGAAGCTCAGTGGGGGAACACAGGCTATATGAGGAAACGAGGGAGTGGGCCAGGTGGTATGTTAGTCGGCCCTGGTGGCCTGATGGGATGGGCATCAGATTCCTGCCCTGAGTACTTGCTGGAGACGTCCTCTGTGTGTAGCATCACTATGATCGTGAATAAGCAAGGGCCAGACGTGGGGTCTGCTGTCACCAGGCCCATGGTGGAGTCTTGGGATGGGCCGAGAAAGACCAGCACTCCTGGGCCTGAAGGAGAAAATGAGAGACAGTGGAGGGAAGCGGGTGTTGCTGTCAGAGCTGCCATGGGTGGCCATCCACCCCCGGACCTCTCTGAGCCTAGTTGGCTGCTCTATGAAATGAGTCCTGACGTGCACCTTGCACCTGTGTGTGAGTCCCTGGTGCACCTGCATGGAGTCCCCGGTGTTGTCCTGCATGGACAGTGTTTCCTAACTCATGGCTCCTTTCTGGGCTCTGGGGGGTGAGAACACATCCATCCTTTAGAGTCAGGGTGCAGTGGGAAGCACACAGGCTCTTGGGGGGTCTGAATGTTACTTTCACAATGTATTACCTGGGTGGCTTTAGCTCGGCAAGTTCACTTCATCATTTATGGTTGCTGACGTATAAAGCACGGCTCATAACACCCGGCCTCCTGCAGGTTCCTCCAGCCGCATCTTTGAGTGTTGAGCACCAGCTGGCTGCTGCCCTTGGCCCTGGGTGACAGAAGGCTCAACAGGTAAGCATGTACTGGGTTTCTTCAAAGGGTACTGCGTGGGTTCATGGCTGGACGTGGCTTCTGTCTGGTAGGTCTGCATGGAAGGGCTCTGAGGGCCTGCTTCTGAGCTTCTTGTCCAGCTGCTGACCTCCAGTGCAGCATTACACCCATGAACACACACAGGCACCGTGAGGGCAGGGAGCCCTCCATCCCCCACCTGCCGGGGGATCATGAACAGCTTACAGCCTTCTGGTCTCAATTCCAGGCCCCAAAAATAAAAATGAAATTGTGACTCTGCAGGTTTCCTGAGAGGACAAAGTTAGATAACACGGAAAAAAGTGCTTTGACAATGATGTGACGTATTGTAGAAATAAATGGTGTATGTGAAGGAAGACACCTGTAGTGCAGGGATGTGTTCAGGTGGGAGGGTGGGAGATAAGGGGAAGGAGCCGGTCTTTGTGGCCAGTGGTGTCCTGGCCTTCGGCATCCGGAGAAGGAGCTCCGAGGTGTGCATGGGTCCCCGGCTCGTCTGCTGTGTATTAGCGTGGTTAGGAATTCGGTCCAGTGCTGAGGAAAAGGCCCGATGCTTCCTGTCACCACCCCCAACCCCGGCCCCCAGACCTGGCAGCCTCCTGTCTTGGGCAGCTGGACAGGGCAGCCTGGGGAGGAGCCTCTTCGCTGGGCTTGAGTCCATGTGAAATCTTCCCATAGGTATGTACCTTTTCAGATTATGTTAAACTTTAAAACTTGAGAGATTTACAATTAAGTAGTAAGTACAAATTCATGATTCTAGAATGGATCAGAATTAGACCAAATGTTCTGTCATCCGTGAAGAATTATTCTTTTCTTCTTTTCTTCTTATAATCATCAATTTTAGGAAGCAGATTGCCCAGAATAATTATTTCCGAGTTAAAATTATTTTTTGTAATTCATCAATCTCACAATTGTGTGTAATAATCACGTCTATTTATTTTTTCTTAAGTAATCATGCTATTTTCATCAAAATTCATTAGAAGCTGCTTCTAGAAGGACATGCTTTTAAAATATTCAGATTTATAGTTAATGTTTTATTAACCATATTTAGCCTATAATTATTTTTCTGATGAAAATTATCCTGAATGTACCATCTGATGTTATGAGGCTAGCAGTTCAAACAGAATTCAGAGAAACATTTATGCACAAAGGCCTGGGTATTAGTCATTTGGAAGGAAGGATTTTGGGCTATGTACTTAATTGTTGCCTGAGTTTGACAGTCCATTTTTACTTCAATGCATTATTTACACTGCAGGAGGCTTAGGGCTTCACCCTTCAAAAGGTTAGGAAAATACAAACACACACATTATCTGAATAGTCGATGATGGTCTTGCCATGGACAGTGGTGTGAGTGTGTATGTATGTGGTTCGTACATAGAATATATGCATGTGCATGCTCTACAGGCAGAGTAGATATTCTTTATATATGTCTAATATATTCTATCTATTTCAGAATACCACAGTGTTGAATATGAGCATATGAGTGTGCGTGCAGTTTGTGCATAAAATGTACACATTCACTCTATAGAGTTAATGCAGAATCCTGCAGTGATCGATACCCGAATCTCTTATGTGTACCCTATTGTATTGATCACTCGAGTATTCAACTGGCTGATGTCTTTCAAATGCCAACAACATAAACAAGGTGTGAACACTTGGGAGCTCCGTTTCTCAACAACAAATTATAACCCAGTGGACACTGGCATCCTTCAAAGCAGTTAGGAGGGGGAAACGTTTGGCCCTGAGGATACCACGGCTGGGAGCGTGTTGATCTGGTTCCCAAAAGCAAGTAAAAACAATGCTCTTTCTCCAGTCCGAGTACAGTTAACTTGCAGTGTTCTAGTAGCGTCAGGTATGTGGTATAGGGACTCGGCCCTTCCGTACATTCCCCTGGGCTCAGCATGACAGGCGTGGTCCCCATCTGTCACCCAGCGAGGTTGCTACCATCTTACTGACTATATTCCCTGTGCTTTACTGTATATCTCTGTGACTTACTTATTTTGTACAAGCTATCTGCACCTCTTCAGAGGTAAAAACAATGCACTTTTGCTGTGTCTGTGTCTGTACCATTTAAAAAAAAATCCCCTTCAGGTCAGCCCCCTATGGACCAGCAAATGAAGTGATCTCATGAGTGCAAATTCACTAACCCCGTGCCCCACTGTGGAGGGACAGAGGCACACGTAGGAGAGTCGTCTCCTCCCTCTGCTGACTGTCAGCACCCACGGCATGTGGGGACACCAAGGGGCTCCGTCTCGATTGCAAGAAGCAGACGGTGGTCATTAGTGCTCAGATCAGCCCTCCAGACCAGGGGGAGAGCTGTTCATAATCTCCGTGCCTGATTGAAGTAAGTGGCTTTATTCTCACTGACACATGATTTGTTTAGAAAAAGAAGTTTTAATGTCCAAAGAATGCATAATCCTGCAGCAAAAATTAGCCAAATCCAATCTGACTACAGAAATGTCTTCCTTACAATGTCCAGGCACTGTACTAGGCAGGGCTTTATAAACGTCAAATAACATACATGATACAAATTTATAGATTAACCCTTCAAAAGGCTCAGCTGATGATGCTTGTGAAAAGCCAGTAGGTAATAAAAGTAACTTTGACTTACATATTTCAAGTGTGAGAATGAAACACAATGGTGCCTCACCTTCCACTTAGAAGCCAGTGTGGACATCGGCCCCGTCTGGCCAACCCAAGGCTCCGTCAGAGCAGGCAGTCTAACGGGAAGCAAGGCCTTCTGCCTGGGGTCGGGTTGACCGGCACAGGTTCAGCCTTGCCCGCGAGGACACTGTGACTGTCCTTGGAAGCCGTGTCTCTGCTGGTGGTCATCCTCAGACCACGAACTGGCTGCTCGGTCCATTCAAATGGCTGAACTGCCCGATCCCGGGGGATCGCCTCACGACAGACGCAAGATGGCCCAGAAGCAGCGTGTCCCCGCTGGGGGCTTGCTCTCCCCGCCCCATCCATGTGCCAAGTCTGGCACTTCAGAAGCCAAATTTAACCTTCCCCTGGTTGGTAGAAATCCAGAAATTTCTCCAGCCAGGTTTTGCCGGCTGATTTCATGCCACTCCGCTTTCGAAATCTATTTAAACCGAAACATGTTTGATGTATGATTTTAGCATCATCTAATAGGACCTAGTCTTCTATTTTTCCAAGGACAGAAAAATTCCTACAAAATGGTTCAAGAACTATGCTTTAACAGACCAAGCTTGACTGTGGTGGTGAGCGGCGGGGGATTCAACCACGGCAGAAGCTCATAAAAGGAACAGGTGAGAAGCCTGACGAAAGGGCGCGCACAGACTCTGAGCCAGTCCCAGGGGGAAGCTCCGCATTGAGGAACAATTGCCATGGACGGCCAAGGAGCAGGGATCCCGGGCCCAGCTGCGGGCTTTTCACGGACCTTCCGACCAGGCGCCCTGACACTGCCCCCCACTCACAACGTGGCTCTGGACATCGCCGCCACCGGACCCCCATCAAAGACACCTGTCTTTGTCCTGGGAACCCCTGTCTCCCTCCCGTTGAGGATCCTGCTGTCTGTTCCCATTAAGAAGTTGTCAACCCCAAGCTCCCACCTTCTAGCCCTAGAGGTGGCTGTGTTCACAAGGAGGCAGCAATGCCTTTTGTCCACAGGGATGAATTTCAGCCCAAGAAACCAGTGCTGCTGGAGTTGTCCGGGGCACAGGATCCTAGGCAACCTGCAAATCTCTCAGCACCCTGGGTTTTTACTGTTTGCTTGTTTGAGATCTCTGTCACTTCTGCCCACTGACATGGGCATGTTTGGCGGTGGGCACAGGGGGCATCTAAGGGAGCAGTGGGCCTGTGGAAGGGGAAGCAGATTCCGCTGAGGAGCTGAGAGATGCCATGGGGACTGGGGCACATGATGGGGGAGCTGCCTTCCTTGTTTGGAGCTTTGTGGAACTTCGCTTTTCCTTAGGAGCTTGCTCTCAGAACCATAGCAAATAAATCCAAGTCTGCCCCATCCTTAACTCGTGAGCATAGAGTTCCACACTCACAGGGCTCACTCTGGGCTTTCCTGCACCTCGGGGGGCTCAGAGGGAGGATTTGGGTTTGCAGGTAAAGACCTGTTTTCCACTGGCTGGGTTGCTCCTCAAACCCAGCCTCTGCTCAGCACATACGATTGAGTAAAACGTTGGAAGGTATCCCAGGTCAGGGTCCTGTGTCCCAAGCCCTGGGCAGAATGAACATGATTCAACCAAGGACTCAAGACCAGGTGCTCCGAAAGGACCCAGGAAAAGAGCAGAGTCCCAGCTGTGTGGTGCCCCAGCTGGAATACAAAATGAAAAATGGTATAAATCAGAAGATGTCAGACTGGTCTTTCAGGACTCCACTGGTTCATCTGCAGAGATGATCACAGTAAGTTTCAGAGCCCAAGGGGACAGATGGTGAGAAGGGGACAGGTTGTGTGCAGGTGACGTGAGTAGGAGCCCCAGGAGGGATAGTGACTACAACTGGAAGAGGTGGAACCCCACATGCACAGAAGGCTTCTCAGTGGGAAGGAGCTCAGGAGCCGAGCAGCAGGTGTGGGGGCCCCTGAGGAGCTGATGAATGTCAGTCCTGAACAAGTGCTTCGAGGGCACCGTGAGCTGCTCTCTGCACCGAGATGGCCCGTCCCCACGCCCGCGCACGCCTCGTCCCCGCGCCGTCCCCACGCCTGCGCACGCCTCGTCCCCGCGCCGTCCCCACGCCTGCACACACTTGAGGTCCACACCCAGCAGTCCTGCCCTGTGACGCTGTCCAGCAGCCCCATGGCCCCAGAAGGGTGGGGTGCGAGCTCACAGGGTTGGGGTTCCTTAGCCCAGGAAGTGGGGCAGCCCCACAGACCAGATGCACCTGCCTCCGCACAGTGGCCTGGCCAGGGCACAGGGACACTGCCTGCCGGCTCCGGGTCAGGAGCAGAGGCTGGAGGAGACAGACGTGCCTCTCAGCAGCCGGCGGGCCGGGCGTGCTGCCTCTCTGTTCGGAAGGCAGCCCCATCCTTGCGGCCTGGTGTTTGGCATCACGGCACCCACACGCCCTGCATGAGAGGGCTCCGCAGGTCTTCCGTACCATGGAGAACCTTAAAGACCACCTGCCAGATTGCTTCAGAGCCACGGAAGCATTCAGCAGTCTGTCTGAGAAAGGCAGTGTCCCGGCAACCCGCGTGTTTGCCTGGGACAGAAGGAGCATGAATGGGACCAGGGCACCCGCACCCAAGGACTTGCCCTTAAGAAAATCAGGGCTTTTCCTGAATCAGTGTTGCCCACAGGGTCCTCGTAGTTTCTGGTGTTCACTCCATGGTCAGCCTTGTACTCGACACGGGTAGGGTTTCACCAGAGGAGCAGACCCCATGGGGGGTGGGGAGGAGGAAGAGGAAAGCTGTGGGGTGTGCGTCCTTAATGTCTGTGTTTCCTTCTCTGCTCAGACAGCGACTCTGAGCTACATGTTGCAGGTGCTGTGCCCCCTCCCGAAGTCCGGGATTCCATTCAAAGCTGTGCTGCCCACGGAGCCAGGAGGCCAGGGGACCTGGCCCTTGCCACCAGCCATCTTCAGGATTTAGGGGCCGCGTCCTGGGTCGTCGGGCACCAGCTGCTTGGGCACGGGGGCCGTGTGCCTCGGGAACCTCATACCCCTGTAATGCCATGTCAGTGTCTCCCAACAGCCGACGCTCCCTCGGCCGCTCGGCAGCCACCACGTGCCGCTCCATGCATGGCGGCCACCATGCACCCCACACCATCAGGACGCATTTTCTGAACGAGAGTGAATAAATCATGACAGTGGACAGCATTTGTCACCTCTCTTTGGTTGGTGAAGTTTTGAGATGACAACGCAGACCTTTCTGTCGTGATAATCTTCAGAGCACCTAGGGTGGCCGTGCGGTGAGGGGACCGTGTCTGCAATGCCGACAAAGGGCTTTGGTCCAAAGACCTACGGGTGGCACGGCGTCTCGGCCCAGAGCGGCCCCCAGACCCCCAACGTGATCTCATATGGTGCTCATCCTGAAGGCTAACGTGAAGCCCAAGACAAAGATAGCTTTGTCATCATCTTGTCAGAAGGGACCTGCTGGTGTGAGGTCTACGTCAACACTGAACAGAAGCTAGGTAAGCTGTCTGCAAGCCCCGCAGGAGGCTTCCCCTCGGTTTTCCTACAACACTTGAGCAGAAACCCCGATGGGAGGCCCGGCGGGTTCCCGCGTGTCCAGGGCCTTCCCTGAGACGCAGGCAGGCGTGAGGGACCCGGGGCCACACCTTGGACGTGTAGGGACCGGGCCTGCTCCGGGCCTCCCGGTATGACCGGCCCTGACCTGTATGCTCTGCCCACCAGCCCACCCTTCTCTGCCCCTCCTGCTGTTTTCCGTGCAGACCTCCACAGGTTGTGTTTTTATTACTCTAACGAATGCTCCAATTTGCAGAAAATCATAACTCAAATCCATGTGGATGCCGACCCATTCCTCACAAGGAAAATTAATGGCAAACAGGCCTGGCGACTCGGCTGGTGCAGGACTTGAGGAATGATTTCATGGGGAAGCAAGGCCCAGCTTTGTGTCTACAGCACAGAAAAGGAATTTATTTGCAAATTGTGCCATAAATGCTCTTTAAAATAATGTCAAGTGGCCTGACGCTCACTCAGAATGGATTTACTCCTATTAGAAAACTGCCAGGGGGTTGAAGCGTGCACACACACACACATACACACGCTTGGACACAGAGACATTCAGTATACAGACGGGATCTGGTGCGGTGAGTGTGTGTGTGTGAGTGTGAGTGTGTGTGTGTGAATGTGTGTGTGCGAGTGTGTGTGAGTGTGTGTGTGTGTCTTCTCCCAAGAGCACACACAAAAAAAGAAGATTCTAATTTTAATACCCAAGAGAAAACTGTCTTTAGTTCACCAAGAAAAGTCAATACCTTTGGGAAGAACAAGCCTGACCTGAAGGTTTGGTGAGGCTGCTAGTTGGACGTGGAAGTGAGTCAGAAGGACCCAGGCGTGGGGAAGCCAGTGACTCTATGAAGAAATCCATCCGTGTCTCCTGGTTATCGACATAACCCCTAACAAAAGAGGTGACGTCGTCCCATCACCGTGTTCTCCTCACCCATCTGCAGCCGTGGGTCCCGGCCCCGGGGAGCCCGGCGTCAGCTCCGGGGGGCGGCCAGGTGAGGGCGGCCCCCGAGGCACCGGAGGAGCGAGGCTCGGCCCGCATCCCCTTCCCGGAAGGTGTGTGCCTGTGTGAGCGAGCACAGCGTTGGAGGCCGACAGACTTGTTAGCCATTTCCCTCTCCTGAATTAAAAAATTGAATTATACACTCAGCCTAGTTACCGAACCTGTAAAGTTTATTAAAGTTTATCGACCATGTGTACACACATCAGGCTGTGGCTTCCACCGCCGCTCTCGCGCTGGAACATTGAATTAGGAGGCAGCGCCTTGCCGCCGTGCGGTGGACTCCAGCCGAGCTACAGGTAGCAAAAGTCTCCCCCAATTAGACATAATCATCACTCACAGTCAATAATTGTGCTAAAGGCTGCTTTCAAATCTGGGAGGGATTCGCATTTAATGTACTGATTCAGCTTGTCTGAGCCAAATTCGCTGTGTACGGAAACCAAAGCAATTCAGTTCTTGCCTACGGCCCTTCTGGCAGTTCATCTAGTTCTAGCTCGGGAAGGACTGTGCGGTACAATTTAATCTGAGACATCTGCGCACAGACAGGACCTTCTCCTTCACCGAGAGAGACGGGGGATGGCTAAGCTCTAGTTTTATGTGAAGAACCAGGCCTTATCTCGCCCCTGAAAAAGAAAGCATTTAAGATAGAGTAAAAAGCCAAATCAAAAAAAAAATTTTTTTTCCTTGGGTTTATGAAATGCACACTGCAGCTCCTAACAGCTTTCTTGCTCCGACCAGCAGAAAACACTTGAGCCGTGATCCCGGGATTAACCATTTAAGGATATTACGCTTATCACTGGCTGCAGCTGACGGAGGAGATCTTTATTAAATATGAAAGGGAAATGGCTCATTCTCGGTGAGTTTGCAGAAATATTGAAATGACTTTATGCGTGTTTCCTGCCCTGTGGAGGTCCTGGAACACGGCCGTTTGTCGCCCATCTCACGCCGCTTCCAGTGGGCGAGGCTTTCCTCGCACTGAGGCACTAGAGGCTTCTCTGTTTATGGCACGAGGGTGTCCCCGGTATTTTGAGGCTCTCCAGGAAGCTGCCAGCTGCTCACACGACAAGCCGGTCATTACTGTGATACCTGACGGCCCACACGGTCGCTGCGGTTGAGTTCTGACCCCCGTCAGTGCCTACAGCTCCCTGTGCTTTCTTCTGTTCTGGTTTTCAAGAGTGATGTCATCGGACCCGTACTTAATGTCACGTGCATGCACAATGGCAGAATTGGGGTGGCTTTGGAATTTTGTCCATTCTGATTATAAAAGGAAATTCGGATGGGTTTTGAAGACACATCCAGGTCATCCTAGAACTGAGAAGTCTGGAGGACGACGCACACAGCACAGCCACTCAGAAGACAAGCCCTTGCACGTGCATGGCCCTGGCAAGGGCGTCTGGAGCTGGCAGAGCTCTGAGCAGCGTCGGGGGACCACACGGAGGGATAGGGAAGGACAGGTGTCCAGAGCCCAGAGTCTAAGAAAGATGCATCTGCCTTCTGGGTCCATAGGATCCAGGGCCAGGCCCTGCTGGATATTCACATGGGCCCCATCTGGGCTGGACCTTCTCATTCCCCCAGTGAGGCATCAATGAGGGGGATCCCAGAGACAAGTCTCCTGTTGGCACGGGGGGAGCAGCCTTGTGTGTGGGGAACGTGGTGTCAGCGGCACTGGGCTGTCCTGTGGGGCTGGGGCAGGAGGTGTCCTGCTGGATCCAGCACCAGGGTGGGGAGGGGACCACCCCGACAGTCACCAGTGGAGGAACGACAATGCGAACACCATCCTGATATTCCACTGCGGCTCCCAAACCTGACCTCCCTGAACCCTCCTGACAGCCGCGTAAGCAGGGACGACCGTTATCCGCAGTCGGCAGCCTGGCAGATGGAGGCGTGGACAGGTCAGGGGAGACCATCCGGGTGGTAAGTGGGTGCAAGCCTAGATGTGAGCTGGGGACCTCAATGCACAGGCTGGGGGCAATGGAACAGCATGGCTTCAAGGGCACCGAGTCCTTTCACGCTTGTGCCAGGTGAAAATACGACAACAGGAAAACAGTGGTCCTCAGCCTTAGGGCCGACGTCCAGTCCCTGGGGCAGCCACATCCACAGTTAACCTGTGGAGATACTTCCATCCCAGTCAATGAAAATCCAGCACCCTGAGACTGCCCACCTGACCCACACAACACAGAGACACAGGCCTGCACGTCTACACCGTACTCTGCTCACATACCCACATGCACACACGCACAGATGCACTGGGGCATGTGCACACCAAACACTGCTCACACACACACACACACACACACACACACACAGACGCACAGGTGCGTGCACACATACACCACACACTGGTCACACAGACACATGCATACACACACAGATACACAGGTGTGGGTACACGCACACCACACTGCTCACACACACGCGTACACACACAGATGCACTGGGGTGTGTGCACACCAAACACTTCTCACACACACACACACAGATGCACAGGCGAGTGTACACCCACACCACACTGCTCACACACACACACATACACACACACATGAACAGGTGCATGCACACACTGCACACACACACACAGATGCACTGGGGCGTGTGCACACCAAACACTGCTCACACACACACACACAGATGCACAGGTGTGTGCACACATACACCACACACTGGTCACACAGACACATGCATACACACACAGATGCACTGAGGTGTGTGCACACCAAACACTGCTCACACACACACATGTACACACACAGATGCACTGGGGCGTGTGCACACCAAACACTGCTCATACACACACACACACAGATGCACCGGTGTGTGTACATGCACACCACACTGCATGTGTACCACCCCCATTCTCCTCGCCCCTCCAGGCTCTGGCACACATCCTCCCAGTGGTTCTGGTCCCCTGAGCGGACACTGCTCTGTGCCCTTTCCCTCTAGCGCCCGAAGAGCCTCACCATCCAAGCCACAGCTGTGCCCCCTACCATGTCCCTGCTATCGCGTCACTGCCTGTTCCACATGGGATTCCATGGGAAGCCTTCCTGCCCAAGACACACAGGGCCGCATCTGAGCTCGCCCGGGCTCCCTCCTCATGTCTCCTGCAGGACCACCATTCTCCCTGGAACTCTGTGCTCCCAAGAACCACGAGTGTGTGCTAGCAGAGCCGAAGTTCCCAGAAAATGTGGTTTACACTCAGCAAATCACTTCCCCATCACTTACGGGTTTTCTGGCCTACTAATTTTTATTGCAGGGCTCATTTTGGTCTTTAGTTGCTCATTTTGAGAGCCTGTGACCACAGTTGCAAGGCGGTGCACGGAAAGGATCACTCCAACTTCATTATAAACTTCATTTCCCTTAATATGGGTTTTATTAATCGAGCAATCACGTGCAATCTTCAGACAATTTACTGAGCAGTTAACGACCAGCTGCGAAGGCTCAGTCCTTCGAAGTAAAGCTAGTGGGGCCTGAACATGTCAACCAATCCAAGATCTGAAACATCAGGGCAGCCAAACGTTGCACATGAAAGGTACATGACATATTTCACAGGTGTGCTCTCCTCCGGCTTTCTACATTTTTGACATATGAAATCGCATTCAGTTAAAAACAAGATAGAGGCAGATTTATAGAGAATCCTGAAGACGTATTATTACGTGTGCTACTTGTGATCAGCCCTCCAAGCCCTACAACTGAGATGCAACTTTTTTCCTAAATACATTAGAGAAATGCAGGACCAACAATCCATGCATCCACGTGTGCACGTGCTTACAGAGATGTGTGTACATACGTACAAGTCCCCTAGCTTATTACATGCTTGGCTTAGGCTCGAGCCCTGAAGATTCAAGCAGATCTGTGTGTTTAGACAGAGGACAGCCGACTCCAGGCAGCAGGAAATGGCACGAGGCAGAGAGAATTCAGAGGTCAGTGCTGATGGCGGCGGAAGCTACCTACAAATGGATATTAAAAAACAGAAAAAGAAAAGAAAACAAAAACCATCGGTGCTGTCCACAAATCCCACCCACTCCTCTTACTCTTGCAAAGATGCCTCCAATGAAACAGAACCAGATAATAGTCCAGACACAATGTATTCGATTTTAAATCTCATAAACTCTAATAAGAGGCCAAATCTGCTGTTGGACTCAGCCTCTACCAAGAAATCTATTTTCCTTGCACCCTTTGTAATGTGGTGAGTAGAGTTTTATCCTCCCTACAAAAATAAAGCTGAGGTCGGTGCCACTGTGATCATGGTCTGGCTGACTTCTGGAAGTGTTTTCTGGATTTGGTCCTCACCCTGCAGGGGTTTTATGTGCCAGGAAAAGGGCCCTGGAGTTGGCCCACAAAGCACAAGGCCAACCGGCTGCCCTGGCCCATCTGGGTGCCCCGGAAAGGCTCAGGGCTCCCGGTCGCGGGGCACTGGTGCAGGGCCGTGCCGACTAGCAGGGGCGGGAGGTTCGGGGTACACTCGGGCTGCAGTCAACCAGGACACATCAGCTCCCTTCCTCTTCACGGGGAGAGATGCAACACTCAACTCATCGAAAATGAGTTCCTACCCTTGAGCAGATGACCACCCCAAAAGGCAGACGGCAGGATTCCGGAGATGGTGCTGCTGAAAGCCAGCCGCTCCCAGCACCACCGAAGACAAAGAAGCCCACAGACTTGAGTTTCTATCTGTATCCCCCGAGCACATGGAACCAGAATTCAAACAAATATTAAAGTCTCCGAAGCCCAGTTTTCAATTACAGGGTAAAAATAGCTGCCTCTTGCCTGGTTCTTTACTTCCCAGAAAACTCACCTGGCATCTCCTTTACCAGGGAATCTATTTTCTATTTTCTATTTTCGCAAGAAACGGCGAGCCCTCAGAGGCCAGCCTGTGCCATGGAGGTGCCCGCCTGGCACCCTGGGTCGGCGTCTCCCCTCGGCCAGAGGGAGGCCCCTCGCACTGTGATAGGTTCGCCCCCCCGCGGGTGCTTCCTACCCAGGGAGAAGAAGAAAGCATCCATCTCTCCCCAAAAGACAAGATTCCCTCTGATCCACCGCCGCATTCCGGGAGCTCCGAGTGCCAGGAGTACAGGTGGGATGAACTTGGCAGGACACACGAGGGAGTTAATGCATCGATGGGTGGGCCGGTTCTCCTAGCGCTGCTGAGCTGCGCGTGAGTGTCTGCTCGCACGGATGGGCACTGAGGCCGAGGCTGCGTGCCTGCGCCTGGGGGACGTGGCCTCGGTCACTGCCGCACGGAAGGCCGTGGGGGTCGTCTGGGGTCCCCGTGGTGAAGCCACATTTCCCAGTTATTCGGGGTTTCTGCTGACTCGTCTGCAGGTGCTCATCTTACCAACACGGCAAACATCCCATTAGTTTAGTTGGCCTGCATCTTTGTGATGAATGTCTTGACACTACTTTATGTCACGTTTTGTGTGGGAGCCCTCCTGTGGCCAGAACGGTCCCTGGAAGGTGGCAGCGTCCTGGGCTCCACCCCCGGGCTCCCTTCGCAGACGGGACACGTGGACACTTCTTTGGATTCCTTTGGACACATTCTTTGGGAGACTTTTTTCCATCAGCACCATGATACAACAAATATGTGGCTCTCATGTCTAACTGCAGTTGAACTCGCCGACACGTGCGCACGGTGCCGTAGAGGCCACGGACTGCTGGCCAGGGAGCTTGTTGGGGCTGCGCCGCTCCCTACAAAGGGAAATTTTGCTTTACTTTTAATTAGAGGATGAAAATGGCTGCACCATCCACAGGGGAAATGTAAGCTTCAGGGCCAAAGTCACTTGCTTAGCTGGAAATAAAACCCATTCGATACTTGCCTTATTATGAAACCACCCTTGATTGACTACTCCATACATTATGAAGCCACCCTTGATTGACTAC